>JAANBA010000018.1:0-296224 GCA_014621435.1 Neopestalotiopsis clavispora
TCCGCGCCGCGTGCCTCGAGTTCCCCGACGACCCTACGGCGTGGTACCTCGACCGCCAGTTCTTCGTCGGCGACGGCCTCCTCGCGGCGCCCATCTTTGACGAGTCGGGCGAGGTCGAGTTCTACCTCCCCCGCGGCACCTGGACGTGCTTCTTCACCAACCAGACGCGCCAGGGCCCGGGTTGGTTCCGGGAGCGCCACGGCTTTGGCACGCTCCCCTTGTACGTGCGGGAGAATACGGTGCTGGTGCTCGGCAAAGAGGGTACCCGGGGCGCCGTCTACGACTACGCTGCCGACGTTGAGGTGGTGCTCTACAATGTGAGCAAGGGCGCCAGTGCTGAGCTGCACGACAAGGACGGTAAAGAACTTGGTATCTTGACCGTGGGCGACGGCGAAGGCAAGGATAGGCTGAGTGGAACCGAGATCCTCACCGGGGACTGGAGTGTCAGCACGGATAGTCGAAAGCTCGAGCAAGATTATTCAGAGACCATCAAGTGGCTCTGAAGTAGTGGTATCTTTTGTTGATAGTTGACGCAGTATTCAAGCCCAATCAATTATTGCTGCACTGACCAATTTACCATTAAACAAAGACATGTATTGCGTGTAGCCATGCCCAAAGTGACTTTGAACTGCATCAGTGATTAGCATACGTATATTTGTCGTCAGTACAGAGTATATTTCTTCTTATCTTTTAATTCATAGCCTTATCATTGACTCACACTCCTCACGATACCAAGAAACTCGTCCATGCAGAAAGTACGTCGAATCCATCGAACGCTAATGTATTCAAATCCTGACATAAAACACTAGGTATCTAGACTTCTAAATGGTCTTTCCAGTATAATCAATGCATCGAGTCTTTATATGAATGCAACCTCATTCAACTAAATCTCAAAGAAAAAGTGTCATGCCAAGCGAATGGTATCTAAATAAAGTCATAGGCTACAAGAAAAGCTCTCCCCAAATCACGACAGCGAACACCTTTTATGCTCCAATCGGGGCAAGACGCTGCTGCTGCTCAGGTCGGGGAGTCAGGCGAGCCGCGAGCGTCGGGACGCCGACACGGTCAGCCATGCGGTCCGGGACCAGGTCCGGGGACACGGATCGGAGGGGATACTCGTTGGCCGGCGAGGTGGGGCGCAGGAAGCGCGATGTAGTTGGCTGCGGCGCCAGGATCGTGGGCGACGATATGATCGGGGACTCTGGCGAAGGAGGGGTGTGAATGTCGACCACAGGCGGTGTCTTGGGCACTTTGATGGCCGTGGTCGTCGGTCCCGTGCGAATAGTGGAGGGCAGGATCTGCTCAAACCCTTGTTGCAGGGCCACTTGCTCAATGCTCTTGAAGTACTAGAGACAATCAGAGTGATTAGCATGGATCACATGTGTTTCTGCTTATTGATTCAGAGGCTATATTTACCTTGACGGTCTTGACCTGTAGCTCGAGGGTGGCATCCTCGTCACAGACAATCATGGGATGCGGGTGGAGCTGGAGACTCGAAAGAGTCCACATGTGGTTGACGCCCTGCTCGATGCAGCGCTGGAGGGCGAGGGACTTGCGGGAACCGAGGATGATGACAACAACCTCGCGGGCCTCGAGGACCGTCTGGACGCCCACGGTCAGGGCCATGCGCGGGACGCTGTTGAGGTCGTTGCCAAAGAAGCGCGAGTTGGCAATGATGGTATCGTAGGCCAGCGTCTTGACCCGCGTACGCGACGCCAAACTGGATCCCGGCTCGTTAAAGGCAATGTGACCATCCTCGCCAATGCCGCCCAGGAAGAGGTCAATACCGCCGGCACGCTTGATCTTGGCCTCATACTCGACACACTCGGCCTCGAGGTTGGGCGCGTTGCCATTCAGGATATTGACGTTACTTGGCTTGACATTTACGTGGGAGAAGAAATTCTTCCACATGAACGAGTGGTAGGACTCGGGATGGTCCCTCGGGATACCAATATACTCATCCTGCACATGTAGTGGTCAGACATAATTATTCACATGTAACACATATATACCCCCAAGGTTTATTACGAACCATGTTAAAGGTGACGACATTTTCGAATGATATCTAGAGTATACTAGGTTAGCCCGGTGTACGACATATAGCAAGTGTCCATGACAAAAGCTAACCTCTCCAGCCTTGTATTTCTCCACCAGTATTCTATACACGGCCAAGGGACTAGACCCGGTGGGAAGACCGAGTACGAAGGGGTGCGAGGGAGTCGGATTGAAATGCTTGATCCTCTGAATGATATAGTTGGCTACATAGTAGCTAGCCGTTTCCGGGTCGTCTCGGATGATGAGTCTCATGGTGGGCTGAATTTAGACTTGATATGATAAGACGGTAATTTACGAATGGGAATGTTATCAGTCAAGGTAGGAGGTAGGCAGTGCTTGGGTTTTGGTTCGATTCTTGCAGTACGCAGGAATGAAGGGAGCAAACAGAATTTCCCAGACCAGCCGTTGGCCATATTAAGAGCCTCACTGTGATTGCCATGACTTGATCTCTGACGTATCACGGGCATCGCTCCAGCCCTTCCGGTAGGCGAGTGCCGCCAGGGATTGTGTGGATGACTATTGCCCACAGGTAGCTGTGACGCAGTACAGAAGCTTCTGGTGGAGGTCCAATATTGAGAGAGGTTCAGATAAGATGGAACGTTTGACTTGTTTTCCCCGGACCCCACCAAAGTGGTCGATGTATGAGATCACACATTGTACGGCGTGTGGTCCGAATGGCCATGGGCATCCGGGTCTGGCAAACGTTGTAGTTGCTGTTGCCTCCCAACCCCAGACACCAGACAGGAGCTATCAGAGCTAGCCATTGCAGACACGTGCCATCCCGTTTGTCTCAGAGCACACTGGCCGGTCTCATTGGATCTGAGATCTTGGGGTCGTAGCTATTCCGCAGATAACCGTATATGGAAAGCGTTCTCTGCCTCGGCGGTTGGGCCGCGCTTGGTGGACTTTGTGACCTGAACCGGCTTCAATACCGGACGCCTCACTGAAGCAAGGTCGTGGTAATAGTATAAGCACAAGACGTATGAGGCTTATTAGTCATCTGAGGTTTGTGGGTACGTAGGGTAGGCGATCGGTAGACAGAGCTAAGATCTCGTCTGCCATATCCTGGTAATTTCATGGTTCCTTGTGGTGCTGTCAAAAATCTGAGCAGGGGACAGCTAGTTACAATCGGGCCCTGAGCACTGGTAACGTTGTTTGTCGATATGGTTCGAGATAGTGGATCAACCGTTAGCAATGGTAAGGAGGGGACTTTGATGGATCTGATGGATGGACGGATGGAGGGCTTGGATTGTTTCTTTGACGCTCAGGACTCTAATGTTAACGTATACTAGATGGATATCCACAAGTCACCGGAATTACGCCGCGTGAATGAGGATTATTATTACCATGATTTATTATTGCATTTGTTGTCTGTGCAGATTTTGTCAACCACAGAGTCGAGACGCGCTCGGCATTGGTGGACTAGATGGACTGGGGTGGGTGTCTTGTGTCTTATGTCCGGCCGGGCCTAACAATTTCAGCACTTTTTACTCGCCTTAGCAAAGACGCTGAGATAAACGAGAAAAGCACTAAGAAGCTGCAGGATCAAACTGAAAAAAACCAGAGTCTGTTACCTGTGGCGTTCTTTTCTTGTGGCTCTTCCTTTCATCCTCTTACCGAGCAAGGGAAGATCTTTCCCAATTCCGGATTCGCGCTTCTTGTTTTGTGCAGGAATGGAACGGCATCCAAGTCTGCAAGTAATAATAAGGTCTAGTTTCCCTCATGTGAAAGCTAGAAGGAAAAACTTCTTGGAGGGGGACTAAAAGGTTACGTTACATCCCCTGGGCACCTAGAAAGAAGCATATCGATCGCCGTACATCGGTAGACGGTTGGCTGTCTGCTGGCCCTCTTTCCCCTCCAAAAAGACCCTTTGCCGGTCCCATTTCGCGCCGTTTCAAGCGCGCGGGGCTCGAAGGGCTCTCAAGGCTCTAGGTTACTGCTGCTGCTGCTGCTACCACTGCTATCGTCTATCGTTTGCTGCTTCCTCCCCAACCCAACTTTTCTGCGACTGACCAAGTAATGTCGTAGCTCGTGGACTGCTCTGCTGCGAATCAATGCTGGTGCATTCCACCTACCTACATGCCTGTTATCTGACCTGTACTCTGTGTGCACTATTATTCGTTGCTGCCGCTGTTCATGCTACTACCTACTACCTACTACCTACATACCTAGTAGCCACTGACTGACTTGACTTTCTTACCGATCTTTGGTTCTGCGAGTCAATCACGTCTCACCACTCTCTCTCACCTCTTGCCCGCTCGCCCCTCTCCAAGACTTGCTGCTGCTGCTGCTACTGCTGCTCCTCTGCTACTGCTGCCACTTGATCAGTGGGTTGGTCTTGGGGTTGAGGTACCGATAGACTTTCCCGCGCATACACTTATCTGTGTGCCTGCCATTTCCCCTTACTGCCCGCTGCCGCCTGCACTGGCTGGCACACCTACTTTTTCGCTCGTTCGTAATAGATGGCCTTCATACTACCTGACCTACTACCGCATACTACATTATAACCTGCAATACCCACATTGCCTAGGTGGTTACTACATTACCTACGGGACTACGTACAAGCTACATACCACATACTACTACTACTACACACACCCGCAGCCAGTCTCCATTTTGCACATTACCTACCCATACCTGCTACTATCCAGACCCAGATAGATCCTCTTCTGCAGTGGGGCCGATGGTCTGTCTACTGTAGTAGTTGGGAAGAAAGAGGAGTCCCCTTTTGCTGAGCACTTGACAGCGCTGGACGACGATCTGCCGCAGTTGGCGTGCGGGTAAGGTAACTGACTGACTGGGTGCCATGCCTTAGGGCACCTTACCTTTTCACAGTAGACATACCTAACCTACCTTTCACTACCTCTAACCTCTCTACTACTGCTACCACCACCTACACCGACACCGTACATTGGGGATTTGGGACTTGGATTGGTCCCTCTAGTCAAGCGTTGTTGCAATCCGTGTCAAGTTCCGAACGCAACGCCAGATCCCTCCTCGGCCGCGTGGTGCAATCAATCTAGAGCGCTGTCTGTAGTAGGTGGCCTTGGGTGGTTTTTTGTTGGTCTGTCTCCGTCTCGGTGCTTCGTCTCGTCTTTCTCTGGTGTTTTTCTATTTCCAGTCTACATACATACAACCATCATCGCAAGTCCATCTATTTCTTTGGCCCTTTATAGGCTGTCACCTGCCTCCCCCCAGTCCGAGTCCAGTCTCCGTCCAGTCCGACTTAAATCCATTTCCATCGTCGGCTGTGCGGACGCTTTCGTAACCACGTCCCCTATTGGCTGGCTGCTGGCTGTGCTTTCGTACCCGTCGCTTCATTCTTCTGGTTACCTACCAACGTACCGGCACGTCTCATTTTCCCCGGTCCAGCCTCTTTGCGACCGCTTATTATACGAAGCGAGCGAACAAGCATCCTGACGCGGCCCTACTTCTTGAGCCAGTCTAACAGTCTATCCACCATCCATCCATTCACCATCCCATCCCCTGGTCCTGTACTTCCTGCCTAGGAGGTAGTTTAGGAAACCCGATCCAATTTCATCTCCATCCTCGGACTCTCGGGTGGGTTGGGTAAAATAAATGCCTGGGACCGAAAAAGAATTCATCTTCTTCTTCTTATTCTGCGACCCATTCACGCCCTCTTCTTCTCCCATTCCCCTACTCCTCGTCTCGTCGGATGAAAAAGGGAAATAGGAGATATATACCACCACTACTCATGACTTGATATTCGGCGACCAACGAAAGCGTATATCCTCTCATATTCTTACGGCGTCACATGCCATTGCAGCCGCTCGCTTCTGCAATGACGAGGCTGAAGCAAGTCCTTTTGGCAGCGCTCAGCTCATTGCTCCGAGGTCGCTCCTTTCTGCAAGCCCTCTTCACCTTTTGGGTCAGTCCCACGGTTATCAAGGAACACAGCGTGAAGACGGCGTTGCCACGCAGGGACATTGAGGACTTCCTAAAGGAGGCGAGGCAGCGATTGCTTGGCCCCTTTGAGGACGGTCAGTTGCTCAACCTCTCGCGTGATCTCAAGGTCCAGTTTGAGGAGCGGCTACAATCTCATAATGAGTGCATGCTGCCGTCCTTTAACCACCTCCTGCCATCTGGCAAGGAGCAGGGAAGCTACATCGCTTTAGACGTCGGTGGATCGACGTTGCGAGTTGCACTCGTTACTCTTAGGGGTCGCCAATCTACCGGCAACGAAAGCGAGATTGTCCGAATGGAGAGTTTCAAGATCACACCCGAGATCAAGAGTCTTGTGGGGACGGGATTCTTCGACTGGATGGCCAAACATATTAGCGAAGTAATAGGGGATGATGCCAGGTCAGAGGAGCCAATGCTCATGGGCCTGGCATGGAGTTTCCCGGTCGAGTACGTAACGCCTCTTGTTCTTTTCAATTTCCCCTCTTCTCAACGGCGTAATACAAGACTAATCACAAAAATATAGACAAACATCACTAGGAGGTGGTCTGCTGCTCGGCATGGGAAAGGGATTTGTGGCTTCGGACAGCCTCCTGGGTGAAGACCTGGGCATGATTATTCAGCAAGCATGCGCAAAGCAAGGTCTCAATGTCAAACTGGCTGCCCTTGTGAATGACGGCTCGGCGACCCTGCTATCTCAGGCTTACACACACGGGCAGACGAGGTTCGGTCTCATTCTTGGCACTGGAGTCAATATTGCCGTTCATCTGCCTGTTGCCGCATTTCACCGTTCAAAGTTTGGCAAGCGGTCAGAGGCGTGGTTTCAAGAGGCCAGTCATGTGATTGTGAACACGGAGCTGGGCATGTTTGGAGGCGGTATTCTGCCACTGACACGGTGGGACGAACAGCTCAAGGCGGAACACCCACGCCCAGACTTCCAGCCTCTTGAGCACCTCCTTGCAGGTTACTATCTCGGCGAGATTGTCAGATTTGCCCTGCTCGAAGCCATTGAGACCACGGGACTATTTGGAGGCGTGGTACCGCCATCGCTGGAAAAGCCTTACTCTCTTGACACGGAAACCCTGTCGAGAATAGAAGACGACACGAGCGCTGATTTCGCCATCGCGCTGCCATACTTTGCATCAATGCACCCGTCAAGTGTCCCACCCACTGCTGCCGACTTGGCCGCCATTCGGACCTTGGCCTCGTGTACATCACAACGATCTGCCGCTCTCCTCGCCGCCTGCGTCTTTGGGCTCTGGGAGATGCGCCACGAGACCGAGGCCGAATACCTTGGCACCCAAACCCCTCCGTCTCAGGCCGACGCCAAGGCTCCGACGCCGCGCAAGGCTTCCTTTGTGGCCGAAGCTCGCGTCGAGGTCAAGCTGCCCCAGACGACGGTCGGCTTCAATGGCTCAGTCATTGAGCGATACCCGGGCTACCGCGACAATTGCCAGACGTATATCAATAGTCTCACGTCGTCGAGCGAGCACGTCGGCGACATTCAGCTCGTGCCAGCCCTCGAGAGCTCCATCCTCGGTGCTGCGGTTGCCCTGGCCTGTGCCACGGAACAACAATGATGAGATACCATCTAGAGACAAACCGAAAACAATGCATATTTTGTCTTTTATCTTGCAAAAAAGACTTACAATAGCAAAACATAAAGCAAAAAATCTACTATACATACTACGCGATACCACATCATTATAGTTCAGGTGGGATCACGGGAGTAAGGGAGTTTTCATCGTAAACAACAATACCCCTTTTCCAAGCGGTGGATACATATACTCGGCGTTTATTTTTTTTTATTTCTTTATCTCCCCCTCCAACATTTGTCACATGTGTGGTTTGGGCACGGTTCTTTCATTATATAGGCCAATGATTCTCGGCATGATGAGGGGGCTATTTTCGAGCGACATTTGCTCCCACCCAATTTTAGGGGAAGCAATGAATATATGGAACTTGCATAAGAGAGGGTATTTTATTTTTCAAGCCAACATCCAAATGAAATATGAGAAAAAGAAACTAAGAAAAGACTTTCCAAGCTTATCGAGAGAGAAGCACATGAAAAAAATGTTCCAGCGGAAGTGATTTGAATTTTGCAAAACAGTTCCCCAACATAATCCAAATGATATCATCTGTGCTGAAACGGTCGAGAGAAAATATCCAGAAGAGTAACAAGCCACATGTAGGTATCCAATTCGCCTTATTTACCTAGGTATTCGAAAACGCCGATGTCCATGCCCACGTCATCAACTCATCTAGCAACTAGTGAGGGGGGAGAAACAATGACCCCAACAGTATTTGACAAACATGGAGCCGCTTTATTCTGCAGAGAAATATCTCTTGGCCTTGCTCCGGACCTTTTGTGCTTTGATTTCCTGGGGAACGGCTATGTGGTGGACGATGTGGGGTCGATATATTGTGTCTACGAGGGGGGTCCTGTAATTCGAGTTGGTTAGTAGCGCTACATTCGTGTTCGATACTTGATCAACTCACCAGTCGTCCACGCTTAGTGGGAAATATTCATAGAGTTCCTCGGTTTCTTCTGTTGGGCTCCCAAGAGCACCACTAATGCTCGACCTATTGAGTTGAGGGCTCTGCAGAGCATCGGAGTTGGACCGATTATTTGGGCTCCGCTCGTCTTCCGAAAGAGACAGATTTATTGGAATAGAAGGGCCAGACGGGGTCTTGGACGATGCTGCGAAACTGGGCATCTTGTTTACAGACGACTCTGAGCTCCATGCCGGAACAGGTGGCCGGCTGGGGTTGGGTGAGAGCGCCAGTCTCTTTTGGGGATTTTGGGGCTGCCGCTGGGGCTGCTGTTGAACTTGGTGGCCATTGTCATATGATAATGAATTTCCATTGTTCCAATCGTTTGTGTATGATGAACCTGAAGAATTGTAGCGGTGGAGGCTCGCCGTCATGTCAGGTTTCTCCTGCTTCAAGATGGGTGTTGTTGCCGCGTCGCTTTGAGTTCGCGGCTTCTCAATGTATACTGGTTTCTTGTCACCAGAAAGTTGGACGTCTTTTCTACTGTCAAAGTTTCGTGGGCTGCGACCGCGAACAATGACTGGGCCGCTTCTGATTTCGGCAATCTTCATGAGCTCTCCTCCAGTCTTCATTTTGCCCAGGAGGTTAATTTGGACAACGTAGTGTTGTTGCAATCCCTTGCGACGACCATTGTTGGCCGTGGCAGACTTGAACTGCAAGCGCTTCCAGGACACCGGGATGCTCACGCGGTGTGCGTCCACTTCTTGAGCGCTGCCGAGATCGAGGGCAACCTTTGGTGGTGCACCAGCGGTCTTGGTCTCCTGGCCTTCTCCTAGCGCAGAGTTGCCGCTCTTCCAAGGAATAGAGATGATCTCCGTTGCCTTGTTATCAATCGACTCAGATGCCGTTATGGACGCATGAAATTCGACAATGGGTATAGTCCGACCCTGCTCATTCACAACCTGAGTGCAATGCCTTGGCATAATGATCTGACCGGAGCATTGCCAAAGATTGCGTCGATAGCAAGTCAGCTCCAAAGGACGCGGCCCCGTATTCTCGCCGCCAAAGACATCCTCGGCCACAAAGAACATGCCGTATAGCTCGGCGCTCATGTTTAGCTCGGAAAAGGCTCCCGTAGAATCATCCAAGGGCGACGCCTTGAGGATGGGCGGGGAGAAGCTGAGTAGTTTGTCGTCCAGCTGCGGTGGCGAGGACTCTTCATCATGGAAGGCCTCGGGATCAGGCGCGGCATCGTAAGGCCGAGAGTAGTTGAACGGGTCCTCAAAAGTTGTGGTGAAGGTCTCGAGATCATATGAGGATGGATTGAAAGGGAAATTGGGCAAGCCTCCGTTCACGCTGTCCCTGCGGCGAAGGAGGTATTAGTGATGGTGCTCCAATCTCGGCGGGAAACCAACAAACGATTGCACTACGGGGCGATCCCGGATCCATTGCAGGAGATGACCCGGATTCAGATTCGAGCCGGCGCATTGAAGCAAAGAGCGGCGACTTACAGTATAGACTCGTCAAAGTTCATGTCCTGATCAAAACCGTCGATACCGAGTCCTTGACCGACGGGAGGTCCTCCGCTCCCCATGGCGGGCTGATTTAACCCCAAGGCATCGTTCGGGTTGGCGCCAGACGAGAGCGCCGGCATATTGTATGTAGCCATTGCATCTTATTAAAACAGCCCCTTCTGCTTTATCGTCCTCGGTCCACGGCGTCGCTGTGGTTTCGGGGGAGGTGGGCAATGACGGCTGATCGGGAAATGGCGCCGCTAACTTGGGGCAATAGCCTCCGGTGCGCCTCCTCCTCCTCTCTGCTTCAGCCTTTCTTGCGACGAGACGAAAAGAAGAAGAAGAGGTTCAGTAGTCCGGATGTCGGTAGATCAAGAGCAAGACTCGAGCACCCCGACAGAGGATGGACTGGTTGGCGCTGTAATGAATGGGTATGATGGTGATAACAAGTTTGTACGCAAGTAGACAGCCAGAGACGTTAATTAGCTACTACAACTCAACCTACTGACCTTGGAGCTGGCGACTTCCGATGTGAGCGTCAAAGTCGCAGCGCGCGGAGGGTCCAATGTCCTAATCATCGGGGGTGGGAAGGGAAGGAACTGGAGCTGTGGAAAATGGGGAAGCTGGGCCGCTTGTCAACGCTAGCGCTAATCCCGGCCACTGGCACTGCCTAGGTAGCAGCTAAACTCGCCTGGCCTCCGTCTTGGGCCTTTTTGGGGCCTTTTCCCCCTCTGTCCTCTGCCGTACCGTAGAGGGAAAAAGGTGGAGGAGGAGCCAGGAGCAAGGCCAAGAGTAGGTACCCAGTACCCAGTTTACCTACGGCATTCTGGCGTGAGGGGGGCAAGACCTCTCAAAGGACTCACTCTGGATTCTGGGACTGGAGGAAGAGAGCCAGAAGCCAAAGGTCCAGTTCCACAGGTCCCAGTTTCGCTATCAGCCGCACCTCTGAACCTCGTACCATGTCTCATTGGTCCATCCGTACGCCTTTCAGCAGAGACCAGTGACCAGAGACCTGCCTTGACCGGGTGTGCTATACATTAGCGCTAATTGGCCCTACAGATTCGATCTCGACAGTGCCAAAAGTGCGTCCACTTGCTGCCAAGGCCCGCACACTTTAAGACATTCAAGTTATCCCCCTACCTCAGATAATGAGCATTTTCTGAAATCGATGACACAATCTAAAACCCTGGTCCCTTGGGAGATCAGTATTATACAGTCTACTGCGCACCTTTTGAACCAAAACGATGTGGTACAACTAGAACTACGATCGATATAACCCTTTGTGTCTTATCCGTATTTCTGGATCGTTGGCACCTGGTATTCGCAAACTCTTACATATCCCCATACCCGCGCGACAGAATCTAATACGGATGTTCACCCAAAAGTCCTCTCTCCGTAAAGGATACGATCCTGGACGCCATCAATCCATCAGTGAGAACTTGTTATGCCTGAGGATTCAAACGTCCTATTTCTGAATGTAGGTAAAGTAAGCAGACAACCAGCCAACTACTGTTTGCCGCATCAGGCTCCCGCAAAGCCAGCGGGAAGATCCCGGACTAATCCGCCCGCCCCTCAGATGTAGGACTTTTTTTAACTTTCCACCAAGTTCCTGGGCTTCTATTTTTGGAGGCCAAAGGGTGGCTTGAACTGCAATGCCCAGAGCCTTTGAAGAAACTAAAACAGTGACACATTTTCAATCCGGCACAATATGTACATGGGCTAGAAGAGTATCAATGGAAGACGTAGTTCTTCTCTAAAGAGACAAAAAAATGTGAGTCGGTGCAGTTGGTATTGTCATCGCACCCAATCTTTCCGTATTATGGTCTCTTGTCGCGTATATCGGAATGGTAACTGATGCTTCTGACTCCAAACATGTGGATGAACAGACCAACTCGACTCGTTAGCTGAGGTCCGACCACTATGAAAATTGTCAATATCAATCCTCCAATTCATGATACAATAACCTTACATGTTCCGGAGAATTAGTAATTTCATCAAATGCTTGTTGCACTTCAAATCCCATTGTAGCAAGAGCTTCGTGTGCGTCGTCGAGCACCTGCACATGGTACACTATTAGCATGTGCCCACAATTTGAATACACTTTTGCTGCCGACTTACCCAACTTAGTATACTCTTTGCCGACTTGTGGCCCTTGTTCTGGCGGACGCCCATGAAGACCAATCCTTGGAGCAGCAAGGCCGATTGTGACGTGGTGGGAACAATGGGCGCAATGATGCCTCCAAAAGTGCCTTCGGTAGCGGTGTTGAGTAATGGAATATATGCCGCAAGAACACTGCCCGGTTTGGTCACGATGACAGTCCCCAGCAGGCTTCCGTCGGTACTTTTTGCTCGCACGATGCCGCAGTCATGATTTGACTGCAGTGCATGTCTGTAGAGCTCAACGACATCTGGTTGGGCGTGCGTCGTGACGTGATTCAACACACTCTCTCCATTCTCGATCCCAGTGATCAAGTCAAATGTGATTTGATTCCGTTGCAGGCTTTGTGGAAGGCCTTCAGGGAAGGACCAAGAGGAAAGATCTTTGATTGCAAGATTGGAGATTCGGCGGGGAAACTGTACATCCCACCCAACATTTCCAAACCATGTTTTTGCGCCCCGACTCTCCTCAATCGGAATACCGGGGAATACTCCAGGAAAGGAGACACCGAGTTGGACCTTTTTCAGCCCCTTTTTGGTCAAGAGGGCCCTCATGGCCCTTCGGTGCAAAGCGGTGCCAATGAAGACGTTCCTCTTAGCGGGATCAACAAAAATGGCACCAATAGCTCCCTGACCCTTTGAAAAGTAGGTGGCTACGAAGCCGTATAGTGCTTGCGTGCTGCTGTTGCGAACAACAAAGTGTGCCTCGTCTACATTCGGGTTGAACAAATTAAAGGTGTGGGCGCGACAGGCAGAATATGGTAAGCTTGGCGTGCTTGTCCGCGCAAGAGCTTCCAATAGCCCATCAAGAGCTTGTGCGTCGCGCTCTCGGTCATAATTTTCCACGAGCCACTGTCGTCTGTTCTTGACGACCTTTTTGCTCTTGCGCATCGTACCAGGCATGGAGCCTGTGGGCACGAATTCGCCATAGAGTGCGCGAACCAGTGAAGCCATGGTCGTCTCGGTAAAATCAAACGTGCATAAATAAGTGCCAATGCTCTTATCCATGGCAAAGTCGTAAGGCGAACTGACGGCGATGACCACAAGTGACTTTTTCTGGCCTGTCGACCGAAGCAGCTGGCACATCATGGCGACATGTTTAGTGAAGCCAGATTGGTAGCCATTCCTGTGGGCATCCGCAGTAACGATAACGATCGCCGAAGCCCGATGGATCAGGTTTTCGTGTACTGTATCATAGGTTAGCGAGTCACACTGACCATATACCGTGAATACTGACCAGGTCTTAGTCCATTGGCAGTGTAGGAAGTATGCAAAAGCTTTCCGTGGCGGGTTCTTGCCAGTGTTCTTCCTAGTTCTCGAAAAACGCCTTCGCCGCTCATGATAGCACCCCTTTCCTGGTGCACAAACTGTCCATGCAATCCACCACCACCGCCGCCGCCATTCTTAATATTGTTCTTCTCCATCATACTCTTGGTTGCTTTCGAGGCTGGTAATGGCTTCACAAGTGGTGTGAGTAGAAGCATTTCCTCTTCTTGCAGAAGGCTCTGCGTCAACGGGAGCAGACTGTCATTGTCTCGAACCACGGTGATGGAAAGGTCGTAAGCCTGACGAGATAGTTCCAAGTGCATTGGATGAGTCTGTGAAAGCAAAGACAAGCCGGGTGGATTGAGCGCAGTCTGCCACGATGTGCAAGCTCGCTTCATCCGGAGGACGCGCCTCAAGGATGTGTACACACGCTCTTTTTCAATCATACCATCCTCGATGCCAAGCTTGAGACCGGAGATGGCCTCGAGCTGTACGTCATGAGCTCTGCACAAGAGAATCAAATCGTTACCTGCCGTGACTGCATTGATAGTACCACCCTTGACTCCGTATTCCTGAATCAGGGATTCCATTTCAAGGCATTCTGATATGGCTACGCCATCGAAACCAAGCTCGTTCCTGAGAAGATCGTCTACAACCTCTCCGGCTAAGCAAGCATGCATAACGTTCATGTCGGGATTTTGTATGCCACAGCCTCCGATGAACATAGCATCGAGCCGCCCAGTGGCGATGGCATTACGAAAAGGCACCAGAGCACTCAGACTGAGTTCCTCGAGGGTTTGTGTGATTATGGGCATGTCCAAACTTGTCCCCATGAAATTGAGATTTCCATAGGATGGAAAGTGCTTGCCGCAGGTTGCCAAGCCGGCATCCTTGTAGCCATTCAATGCTGCGATGCCATACTGTGATACCTCCTGAGGATCATCACCAATAGCTCTTACACCCAAGGGCTGATGCCTGGCATTGGTGAGGACATCAAGCACTGGTCCAAGAATTACGTTGACGCCCACGGCCGAGACCTCGGTTGCTGTCGCCTTTGCTACTTCGTATGCCAGCTTGGGGTTGCCAGTCGCGGCGATCCCCATCGCACTAGGAAATTGACAAATATAGTCCTCATCAAAGAGACTGTTGACACCGCCATTCTCCTGGTCGAGGGCGATCAGGAGAGGGTAAGGATGTCCGGCATTGTGTGCTATAGTCTGAAGTTCACGAACCAACTCAGTCGTCTGTTCGGCAGCTACGTCAAGATTGATTGCGGTCAGTATTCACTTGTGCCCATCTTCAAATTGGGGAGTATATCTCGTGACGGAGACGAGGCTTGAGGTTCATGATGAAACTGGGGCTTTTACATTTGAGGTTCTTGGCAGTAAGTAGGATGGAGCCTAGATGGTGCTTCTCAATGAGGTTCCTGATTTGAGGCGTGACTTCGGTGCCGTCCCATCCCATTAGCAGCATCTGGCCAATGGCCCTGAAAACGGCATTCGGTCAGCAGACTCAACCATGATTCCGCGGGGCTTTCACACCGAGAGACATTCCGCGAAGGCGACTATCGCATCTTGCGTGCCAGTGAAACGAAAGGGGGCCCCATAGTTACGTACCAGTCCATATCCTCCCATAGTGGGTCAGACTCGCTGTCGACTTTGGCCATGGTCGAGGTCGTCTGTCTGTCTCCGGATTGCCGGTGTCACGTTAAAGCGAGCTGCTGCTCTGAATGCGGGCGCTGCGGTGCGTGCTGCTGAAAGAGGGGCCGCCCCGGCCTGGTGTAGTGTAGGAGGAGGGTGGTTCACTTCAATGTTTGTCACGAGCGGGTGTATGTAACAATGCCACCAGCAGTAGAGACGGGAACCACACGATTCAGTAGTAGGCTGGTATCCCCCGGTCGCAGGGAAGATACTGTGAGATGCAAGATTGTCGTCCAGATTGGACTAGGAGTTATTGTCATTCGACACCAGCTGAAAAAGAATGGTATGGCTTTGGCTGACCGACGAATGGCAGGCGAAAGCTCGATAAAAATGCTTACCGGCCCTGTATCATCCATCAGGCGTTGAGATGAGCTTGTCCACGAGGTGTCCGTGGTACAAGGCCGGATCGCTGACGGGACCCCCCAGAAGGCGCGCTGGACAGGGCCGGTTAAACCTTGGGCCCAAGCTCCCAAGCTCGTCACAGACTGAAGTTGAGGCCCCTCCCCCGGCCGGTAACTACAATCGCTAACCGTTAGAGCTAAACCCTGGCCTAGACTGGAGCAGGTCCTTCTGTGGGACCTTGAACACAAGCTTCCCTATCGCAACGTTACAACACCCGCCACTAAATACTATGGTATCTACTGCTATGATGCTCATCATGCGCGACATCAATCGCATAACTCCCGGCTTGTTCGGCTTGGCCACATGTGTCATGGTAACACGGCCATCAATGATGGATCCAGAAGGGGCATATCATGGTGACAATTTTTTCACTCCTCCTTTTGAAACACATCGCCGATCAGGGAAAAAAGATCACATTATGTGACTACAGGCCTGTAATCGATCATGGTCGCAGCAGCCAGATGGGGATACTATCGGCTGCTCCAGGAACCAGCATAGTGGAATCTGAGAACCAATCTGTCACGCACACAGTCGTCAAACGCTTGCCGATTGGGGCCCTTGAGATCTGCATAGACCTTGATTTTTTTTTCCTTCGTTGTGTCTTTCCACTCTTGTTGAAGTCTATCGCAAGTGCAACCTGCAAGAAGCGAGATATGACCTCAAATGGCTCCACTGACTTCGCTTGTTTCCTATCTATCAGAGCGGCCACCATCGGACGCAGGCACCTATCCAGTGTGACTAAGCGTCATCGGAGGGTCGCTGACTACCATGGTGTGTCTGATATCATTGTAGGTACTTAGGTGTAGGTGAACCGCTCTCATTTTACGCCTCTGTCCATCCTATGGAGCTCAGAATCATTGCCCAGGGGGCTACCATTGTCCTGCTTGATACTACCTGAACAAGAAATACCCAGAAGCACAGAATAGTGTGATCACTTTATACCCTCTGTTAGTTCTTGTCATCCCCAGCCATGCCACACTCTCTCCCTTCGTCGCCCAAGTCGACGCCCCGGAATGGTGGTAATGGCATCACCAAGTTCACCAACTGCCGTATCCTCAAAGGCGACCGGCTCGTCTCAGAGGATCTTTGGGTAAACTCAGTCACGGGCAAGATCGTGCGCAGTCAAGCCGCCTTCTATGACGACCTGAACCTGCCAGATCAAACCGTAAACTTAGGAGGCCGCATCATCTCGCCCGGCTTCATCGAGTGTCAGCTCAACGGCGCGTTCGGATTCAACTTCTCGACGTTGCTAGAGCCTGCAGAGTATGCCAAGAAAGTGAGAGATCTCAACAAACAGCTAGTACAGACAGGCGTCACCAGCTACGTTCCCACCATCACCTCCCAGACCAGCGAGCTGTACAAAAGGGCGTTGCCGTCTCTAGCACCGTCTGGGCACGTCCAAATAGCAGAGGATGGCGCAGAGTCGCTAGGCGCTCATGTGGAGGGCCCCTTCCTAAATCCAACCAAGAACGGCATACACAATGTTGACGTCCTACTCCGGGCGGATACATTCGCCGACTTGGAGGATTGCTACGGCGCCTCCAACCTCGAGCGGGACGAGCACGGCAACCCGCCCATCATCCGAATGATCACGGCGGCTCCCGAGGTTGGCGGCATGTCGGACCTCATTGGCGAGCTCACGGACCGGGGTATCGTATTCTCCATCGGCCACTCGGAGGCGACATATGAGGAAGCCTCTAATGCGGTAGCATCGGGTGCTTCTATGATTACCCATCTCTTCAACGCCATGCGGCCGCTGCACCACCGCAACCCGGGCATCTTTGGCGTATTGGGCATTGCCGAGAGCCAGCCGCGCCCCTATTTCGGCATCATCGCCGACGGCGAGCACTTGCATCCAACCACGGTCAAGATTGCCTACAATGCCCATCCCGATGGCTTCATCCTCGTAACCGATGCCATGCATCTCGTCGGACTCCCCGATGGTGCATACTCGTGGACGAACGGAGACTGCACCAACCACATTGTGAAAAAGGGCCCCTTACTATTGCTTGAGGGCTCAGACAAGATTGCTGGCAGGTAAGTGCAATAACAATCCGATGAACAGTAACTGTAGGTACTAACCGAAATTGTAAATAGCTCCATCACACTGATAGAATGTGTCAACAACTTTCTCAGCTGGTCTGGTGAAGATGTGCCGAGCGCGCTCAAAGCAGTCACCTCTACGCCGGCTGCCATGTTGGGTATACTGGGTTCGAAGGGCTGTCTCGAGGATGGAGCTGATGCCGACTTGGTGATTATGTCTGAGCACCAAACCAACGGCGGGGTCGCGCTCAACGTGGATGAAGTCTGGAAGTTTGGCACCAAGGTCTTTAGCCAGTAGATGAAACATCTAGATGTAGACATTATATGACCGTTCTCACGAATCAGTCAGACGGGACAGTAGAAATGCACACTTTGTAGATTATCATAACTTCGTATCAGGTCGTTTATCTCGTTCAGACTCATTTGGGCCCGCGATTTATAGTCAACGGCTTAAATGGTTTCCGGAGACGGTCCAAAGGTGCCATTCCATCTCTACTTAAACCCGCGGGTCTTTTAAACCCTCTCAATCCCTGAGGGACGGTGACTGTAGTAGCATGGTAGGAGGCAGCTGGCCGGGTCACTTCATCTGCATTCGCCATTTCTACGTCCTCGGTCGCGTCGGGTTTCGGCTTCTCAGGCGACGGTTTTGTAGGAGAGCTTGAGAAACATGCGTACGATTTTGCTGTCGGCCGTTCCTCGGGCTTTGGTGGCGGAGGCTTGCTTGTAATTTTGGAAGGCCCAAGCTTGTGGCCGGAGAACTCGGGACTGATCCCAGTGGAATTTTGTGTCGTTGGTCTCGATACTGGCAGCGAGCTGTGCCTCTGAAACTTACTGGACACACGTGGCTGAGGTGGTAGAGACACTGGCTGTGTAACAGGAGCTCTGGTTTGGTCGTGTTCCTTGACAACATAACCAAGCAGGCTTCTCTGCCCCGGAGGGCGACGAGTTGCGCTCGACTTTGACACTGCTGGGTTAGGTTTCGAGGTCAGACTAAGCGATTCGACCACTTCAGCAGCTCGCTGCGCGGTTGCAGAGGTAAATCCTGGAAGGGTGAAGGATGTGCTGCTCTGCATAGTTGTGGAGTACGGGGTGTTCCAGCCCTCGACGGAATCTGGAGCCACTTGAGCAGTGCTGTTGCTATGCTGGGTTTTACGCCTCTTATTGTAGCCATTTTGGTCAAATCCTCCTTCATTTTTGGAACGGGCAAGTGCTTGTGCCTCGTTGGGATCCGCAGGAAAGAGATTATCTTCGACTGATGTAAAAATCGGCATGGACTTGTAGATTGCATCCTCTGACGGAAGCTCGCGTCTCAGAATTTTGGCCACCTGCAGCATGATGCGCCTGTCGAGCGATGGACCCTGAGGTAGGAAATGTGTGCCTGATAATGCCTCGATGAAAGGTGACAATTCCAGGCTTGTGTTTTCGCCGTTTGAGCTATGAAGCGGAAAACTGAGGTAGAGAAGCGCTTGTGCTCGAGTCATCGCTACATAGAGCAGCCGGCGCTCTTCGGCCTCGTCCTCTGATCTGGAATGGGGTATGGAGCCATGATAGACGCCGGGCACAAAAACAATGGGCCATTCCAAGCCCTTAGCAGCATGTATCGTCGATACGGTGATCAATGGCTTGCCTTCCTCATCTGTATCGTTCGTCTGCTTGTCGGATGCTAGGGAAACGTTGGCGAGAAATCGACCCAGCACGTCGTTTGTCTGAAGTTGAGTTACCCCCTCGATTTCTGGTAGCATGTCTTCCTCGGCAAGGTTTTGATCCCTCATGTACTCTCCAGCCATGCCCACAAACTCTTGGACATTCGCCCACCGTGCTTCATAATCATGTGGACAAGTATCCTCCAAGTACTTTTCGAATTGTAAGTCTCGCAGAAGTTGTTCAATGGCCTCGACAAGATTGAGGGACTTTCCTTCGTCAGAGTCTTGGAGTCGTGTCCGCACGCCATTGATGATCTTGAAGAAGTCGCCGCTAATCTTCTGTTCTGTCTGCTTTCGAATGTTTGTCTTGGCTGCACGATCACCGCGGCAGTGCTTTACAAGCAAGTTCCACACGCTCATTGAGTTTCGCTCAGCTTCTTCGATCAAAGCTTTTACGGTTTCCGGTCCAATTCCACGTTTCGGAACGTTGATTACCCTGGCGACTGCGTCATTGTTGTCTGGGTGATAGATGAGACGCAGATAATCTAGAATAATCTTGATCTCTGTTCTCTCGTAGAACTTGAAACCGCCGACCATTCGATAGGCTATTCCTGCTTTGCCTAGAGCGCTTTCGATATGTCGAGAAAGTGAAGCCGATCTGAGAAGGATCGCGATATCGTCTGCGCTGATCATGTTTCCAGACATTAGTCTCACACGCTTGATCTCCGAGACAATCCAGTCGGCCTCGGCCATCTGATTCTTGAGTTTTCTCAGGACCGGTCGAGTGGCTCTCTCATGTACTGGAACGAGGGCTTTTTGGTAACGTTCCTTGTCCTGTTGAATGACTTTCAAAGAGATATCCAGGATGGAACTCGAAGATCGGTAATTTTCCTCCAAGGACACTTCATCAGTCCCTGGGAAATCTCGAAGAAAGCGATGCAGATTTCTTATTTCCGCTGATCGCCAACCGTAGATGCTCTGATCCGGGTCGCCAACAATGGTGATGCGCTTGTGGTACTGAGCGAACAGTTTCATAAGGTCAAACTGGATCCCGTTGGTATCTTGATACTCATCGATCAGGACCGCCTGGAGATTTGAGACGCACGAAGGATGTTTCCTCAGAAGCTCCACGCAGCGGACAAGGAGGTCGTCATAGTCGAGCAAATTTGAACGTTCCAGCTGGCTCTGGTACTCGTTGTAGCAGTTTTCATACGCCTGTGACTCGACTGATTTGTCCTGCTTCTGTTTCCTGGCAGGCGCTTCAGTATCGGAACCACCTGCCTTCTTCTTGCTAATATAAGCTCGAGCTTTCGGTACTTCCAGTTGTACTTCCAATCTCTTGCAAATTCTTGTGACTATACCACGTGAGTCGGAGTCATCAGCAATACCAAACTTGGGGTTGAGTCCGATTGCTTGGCCGTATGCAGCAAGATAGCGACGAGCAATGCTGTGGAAGGTGCCTAAAACAATCTTTTTCTCTCTGCCATTTCCTAGAGCCTTTCCGATGCGTTCCTTCATCTCACGTGCGGCTTTGACAGTGAAGGTCGCGACCAGGACATCGCATGGCTCATACTTGACATGGTCAACCAACCATACAACGCGAGATGTCAGGGTATGCGTTTTGCCACTGCCTGGACCTGCTAAAATAGCCACAGTGGACGATTTTGAGGTGACAGCCTGACGTTGAGCCTTGTTGAGCGAATCGAAGATGCTCTGGCCCGCGGCTGGAGACATGATTGATAGCTGTGGCTCATCGGAGCCTTTGATCTCAGCCCAGACAAGTGGCAATTATGTGCTAGAAGTGCGTCGTTTGCTCAATGACAGAGCGTTGCATGCAGAGAAACGCTGTGACAAAGCTTGGATGATTATTTCGTACCAAAAACGAGATGCCTTGCCTCGAGACGCGTCTGCATTTGTTACAGAACAAGTGCCAACGCGTTCCCTGTACTACCAGTGGCACGAGATCAGGTGACCTCACTAAAAAAGAAAGTTGGGGGCTCCGGGGCATTTTTAGCGGTGTGCAGGCAGGTGCAAACAGTGATTGATTGCCTTGCATCCATGGTAAGAGCGATGCAGCATTGAGAAGGAGCACCATGTCACACTTTTCAAAAGCACTGATGCTCCAAAATGGC
Organism: Neopestalotiopsis clavispora; assembly: GCA_014621435.1. NCBI lineage: Eukaryota > Fungi > Ascomycota > Sordariomycetes > Amphisphaeriales > Sporocadaceae > Neopestalotiopsis > Neopestalotiopsis clavispora. The sequence continues at coordinate 21,327 of JAANBA010000018.1, forward strand.
ATGAACAAAAGCCAGTGTGCCAACAACTGAGTCAATCAATCAAATGCCCCTGCATCGCAAGAATTGAGACGGATCCTAAAGAAAGCTACGAGGTGGGCAAGCACGAGGTAAGAGAACAAGCTGCACAATTGGAGCTGCTCACAGCAGACAGCCAAAACAGCTCACTTGCCCCCAAAGTGCTGCCCAAGACAGGGTAACATTCAAAGACCAGCCCATGCTATAATTGTTGTTGATCCCCCGATTCTCAATGCAGAGTTGGTGATCTTGCCACGGTACGTAGTAGTCGGCAGTACGTGCACTGCGCCATCTCCTGCCAGTCTGTTCTTCTTCGGGAATGGAGCCATTTTGGTCAGCCATTCATCACATCACAGCAAATCTCGAATCACATTCTCTAGTGATGTGATGAGATGAGAATGAGTGAAGGAAGATACGCGGCTTGATAAGATTTCTAGTCCGAGGACACTATCGACACTAACCCGTGTTTGGCTTTCGCTCCCATTGCTGAAAAGTCTTGAAGATGCCATATGAATGCTAACTTACGAGAGCAGCCACTCAGCATCCCCTCAGCATGGCAACTTTCACCTGACCCTTGCAGGATTTCATCTGTCGCTTGCATGGGAATTACCAATCGGGAACAGGAAGTTGATGATGGACAGGGATTGGTTATGGGCAGACGAGAGGCGGGGTCGAGGGTGGTGAGCCCCCAACGACCAATCAGGAAACTTGCCTGTCACGTCGGCGCTTAACCTCCCTGCCATCTATATTCGCCATCCAACCAGAACATCGCCAGTCCATAGCAATTCCCGTTCGCGCAGTCGACCACAATGGCTTCCGGCCGTCCCAATGGCCGCCATTCATGGCCCCGGCGTGCATGTGGCACAAAGGGTCCAAGTCAGCCCAACAAGTCAGATTTCGCAGCACACTGCAAGCGCCCGGATTGATGTGTTAGTACCGTCTCTGCTGGTCCACTCCGACACACTGCCGAACATCACCAGCCGCTATATACCCTTTTGTTCTCCCAAATGTGACTCGGGCCTGGTCGATTCTCGATCAACATGCGTTTCGACTTATTCGTTCAGGAGGTCTAGTAGCTTCATGCTCTGATATCTGCTATATGTAAGGAGTGGTTACTCGGGCCTGGCACAATGCAGCCTTGGCTTTATAGTGCCTCCACCTCTTCGCTTCGTCTAGCTGTTGTCTTTTGGACTTCAGCGTTCATTCCTTACTGTCTCTCTGCTCCCTCTGAAAAGCCTTGTGTTACCATCTGCGAAAGGGACAACAATTCAGCTTCCAGAGACGGCCTGCCATTATCAACCAGGGGATTTGTAGACAACACCTACCTTCCAGCTCAAATCGGTGGCATAGTCGGAGCATACGCCTTCTCGCTCATCGTTGTTGCCGCTACTCTCTTGCTACTTGCAAAGAAGCGTCGCGAGCATCTCCGGGCTGCTGAGGAAGATTTGGAAGATTCGAAATACGACTTTGCTTTCCCAAACGGGTTACCAGCCGACCCTCCTCCGCCATTGGACTTCACTCCAGTCACTCCAAGGTCGCCGATCAGAAACTTCTCCTACCCAGCAGGACTTGAGCAGCAGGAGCCGGCTCCTTACGTCTTCCCATCACCAGTTTCTTCGACTGTAGCTCTCGGCGTCAATCCTCTCGTCGACCAGAACGTGGTCGCTGCTGATCGCATCATGGCGCAATCACAGTTGGAAGAGATGTATAAATACGTCATGGAACAGGACGAAGCAAAGCAGGCTGGCGTTGTTCTTCAGGGGCCACCTGCTCCCATCCTCAAGTCACCGCCAACCCCGTCTTCGCAGAAATCTGGTTTCTTGCGCAAGGGCAAGAGCAAGCCGGCAAATCTGGAACTCAACGGTGCTGAGGAAAAACCTCAATCCCGTGCGTCGTCCATCCTCTCGGCCCTCAAGTCGCCGCGAGGAAAGAAGTCGTCCGTCCGGGCTATCAGCATCTCATCGCCCATCATGACGCCCATGTCAGGCACGTTCCCCCGGCACGAGGAGGCAGAAATGGAGTCAATTCCTCCCCGACACTATGCACCTGCACCACCTCCTCCAGTCCCAACGGACCAGTATCCCTTTGTATCACAAAGAATGACGCGTCAAATTGAGCCCCTTACGCCGCCCGATATGTCTCCTGAGAGTACCATGAGCATCGATGAGAGGCTTGGACATGAACAACTTGGTCACGCTCGTAATACATCAGAATTGACCGCTGAATATGCCCCCTATTCCGCAACATCGGAGAAGTCGACTACGCCTCTTGTGGGCTTGCCATCATCACCCAAGCCTAGCCAGTCGCGGTTCCCGTCTCTCCCATCTCTCCCATCTTCACCCAAGCCAGGAGCCACGTTCTCGAGGGCAAATGCCCCTTCGGCGGTACGTACCGGTGGCTCGCTCCCACTTCGCGCATACGAGCCATCGTTGGCTTCGCCTTCCATCCAGACAACCAAGCAGACTGTTTTTGAAAGGGCACCACTTTCACCATCAGGTCTGAGGACGCCATTTACTGGTGCTGCTGTGCCTTACTCGCCATACCAGCCATATACTCCGGTAGTCCCGATGACACCGTCTCTGGTCACAAAGGCTGACCGGAAGAGGATGAAGGCGTTGCAGCCCAAGACGCCGACGCTGCAAATGGTTAAGAACGAGGACGAGATCTGGTAATTGAAAGCAGATCAATGGTCAAGAAAGCAAGCTCACGCTGAGATCTTGGTTGAGAAACAAGATGAAAATGTCAGGATGTTGATTGGGGTTTAGACGTTTTTGCAAGATACCTTGAAAACAATATCATGATTTATGAACGGGGCATTCTGTGCTGTGGGTGGGTTGGTGTTTTTTATAGCTGGGTCTATTATAATCAAAGGGGATTTTGATTAAACTGCACTTGTCAGAATCGCCTTTGCATATTATCTTCTTTTTATACCTACGGTTTCAAAGATTCATATCAATTCACAAACTTTAGAAATTGCCTTAATTCTTGAAATCGATCTGTCTTCACTTTCTCTTTGCCCTCGTAGAGATGATCGATTTACAAATCTGTGCTTGCTTGAAACTGACGAAGGCATTGGTTTGTCCTCTGTCTACTCACGAGGAGATCAATGACAAAGCAAGACAAACATACGCACGCAGCACAAGTCATCTGCACCGAAATAGCTATTAGGCGAGGTATGGATTGTTCCCAATTGTGTGACTCTGCAAAGACCGTATAGATGTATATATAAGCGTACATGCTCAAGCATGTCTAATGGAGAGTCGAGGCCGAAGTGCAACAAGTTCCACTGTTCGCGTACCTGCTTGTTATATCCTCACATCATGCGGAAGACCCTCGTGACGTGCGGCTGTTAGCAGAAATATTATTGCTATGTGACGGCAAGCAGTACACTTCTGAACTCTACAGCCTGTCTTGCCTTTGATCAAAATCGTCCCTTTGCGTAGGCAAGGATCTGAGGACGTCATTCCAGGCTGGTGCACAGTGTACAAAGCATTTCGTACCTCTACTGATGATAAGACATTACTGTGTTGTTTGCGCAAGCCACTCACTGACTGCCCAGGTGGCTGCTGGCTTTCAATGCTGCCTTGGCCCTTGATAGCCCATCGGGTGTCCCTTTTAGGCTTTGATCGCGGGGCCGGTACAACGTAAGGCCTAGAGGTCTTAGGCCTGGTCACGTACCTACCTAGCGTAGGGTCATCCCAGCCTCGACAAACAGCCGCCAAAGGACATGGCCTAAGGTCCACGGGTACCTAAGGTAGGCAAAGCCTGGGGTTTCGAAGCTTTCGCAATTGTGATTCGCTTCAAATCGGCCGCAAACCCAAGACTCGGTGAGGGCCACCAAGCAGCTTGATCTCGACAACCACGCCGCCGCACCAGCACCAATTCCTGCGATAGTATCTGCCAACAATAGACTACATATCACTACATCCCTTACATTTCCTCGACACGATAAGCCCCAGATTCGACGACCGAGATCCTTCCCTCCCTGGACGGCTCATTTCCACCTGGGCAACTTCCACGCGCATTCATTCGTCCAGATCGACCTGATCTCGCTATCTGCCCAGCGAATCCCATCGCATCTGCGCCCCGCAAACCGTTGCGCACACGCACCAAGGAGGCTGAAAGGTCAAACAGCTATTGCCGACATCTAGCCAGCGACTGGCAAAATAGATCCTTCACAAGAGCAGAGAGCAATCAACACATCGTTTGCCGATGGCCATGTTTCAGAACCCCAATATGTACGGTAATCACAACTATGAGCCACACGGTGGCGCTGCCTGGATGCACCAGCAGCAGTCCTCCCACCACACGCAACACCAAGTTCAGCAGCAGGCCGCCGCCGCCGCCGCTGCTCAACAGCAGCACTACAGTCGCATTGGTGCCCAGAACAACGCCGCCGCTGCCGGCATGAACTCGGCAGTGCAGCTGCACGACGGACTCGAACCTCATGTGTCAGAGGATAATCGTCGGACGCTTGTCTACGTAGCCGACCTACTGAAGGAGAGCACCCGTGAGGCTGCGCTTCTGGAATTGAGTAAGAAGAGGGAACAGGTGCCGGAGCTTGCCCTGATTCTTTGGCACTCATTTGGTATGTTTTGGCTGGATACTATTGAATAACGTGTTGGTCGTATCTTGCGAATGCTGACCCGTTCCTATTTTAGGTGTCATGACTTGCCTTACTCAGGAGATCATCTCCGTCTATACGCTCCTCAACCCTTCCCAACTCACCGCAGCCGCTTCCAACAGAGTCTGCAACGCCTTGGCTCTGCTACAATGCGTTGCTTCGCACAACGAGACTAGAACGCTCTTCTTGAAAGGTATGTGGTCCCAGCGGATAAGCCGAGGTAGATGCAGATCGCAGAATACTGACACAATTATCTCGATGCAGCACACATTCCACTATACCTCTATCCCTTTTTGAACACGACATCAAAGTCACGGCCATTCGAATACCTCCGGCTCACGTCGCTGGGTGTAATCGGCGCGCTCGTCAAAAACGATTCGACCGAAGTCATCAACTTTTTGCTGACAACCGAGATCATCCCCCTCTGTTTGAGGATCATGGAAACAGGCTCAGAACTAAGCAAGACTGTCGCCATCTTCATCGTCCAGAAGATCCTGCTAGATGACAGCGGTCTCAACTACATCTGCGCTACTTACGAACGATTCTATGCCGTTGGAACTGTTCTGAGCAACATGGTCGGCCAACTCGTTGAACAGCAAACTGCACGACTCCTGAAGCATGTTGTGAGGTGCTTTTTGCGTTTGAGCGACAACGCGCGTGCAAGAGAAGCACTTCGTCAGTGCCTACCGGAACCACTCCGTGACGCCACGTTCTCTTCGGTTCTGCGAGATGATGCCGCCACTAAGAGATGCCTCACTCAGCTACTGTACAATTTGTCCGATGGCGCAATGGGTGATTCTTCAAACAACCATCCCGGCCTGTAGGAAAAGATTTCCAACATTATTTGTACCAACAAGTCATGACGGATTGCTAGACTCCCTCGTCGGAAGCCATACCGCGTGAGCAGAGCAGTCTACGTGCCACAAGGTTCAGTCGTGCCTTCAGTGCCGAGGCTCAACGTGGGGCTCTTTGCTTCATGATCACGGAATTTACGCCCTCGATTTTTCTATTCCTTCGCAGTTGGGTTCAATCATGGCTGATCTGCGTTCTGATGATTTCTTGCACAATACAACGGCGTTCTCTTTCTCACTTCCATTTAAGGGAAGGGGCATATTGGAAGGTGTCAGGGGTTCAACGGGATGGCCGGAAAACCAAATATCCATGTACACTATGAAAAGCCTTCTTTGGTGGTTATTGGCCCTTCTGGCCTCGGCTTGCCAGGGTTTTACAAGTCGGGGCAGTTAGGGTGTTGATGACGGCAAGAAAGGGGTGCCCTCGACGGATGGAGTCGATTGACGGTTTTGAGCATTGCAGCGGCGTTTTTTGTTTTGTGTATTTCCCGAGTTACGCCGATGCTGGAGTTACTCTCGAGATATCCATTATCACCTAGATAGACTGAAAGGCCAGCAGTGAGTCGGTATTATGAAGCTACCACTGAAAGCGTTTTGGGTAAAAGAAGTATCATCTATTGTTTCATACTCGACCGTTCTAGCATCACAGAGACCACCATGTGCAAGTTTGATGTCAAGATTCACCGTATTAGCAGGTAGCAACTAAAGGTTGTAGCAGAAGATCCGCACAGATGTCCGGAGGATTCTACCAGCGACACTAAACATTTGTAGATAGGGTTTCAGCGGGCCAGAATGTTTGCTTGATACCCGTAAACTGTACAGAGCCAATGAGATATTAATACTCGGAGTATCAAGACTCGTGAGCCTGGTTATTTAGTTGTACTCGCATGCGTACGTCTCAAGCATGACTGATTTCGAAAATTGACTTTTCGGTTTATACGACATGCCAGCAGTGTTGCGCGCCAAGGTTTTGACCGACGTAGGGATAGCCTTATTTCGGAGCCAAAGTCTGATAAGTGAGTTAAATCGCGCTGAAAAGGCAAGTGAAGTTAAAGTACTGCCTGCTACAAGTTCAGATGTCTCAGCATGGATTATCACTTGCGATGGAGTGGATTGATGGCAGGAGATGGATAGAGTGGGGCTTTTGTGCTACTTATTAGTATTGAAATAACGAGACGTTTTCCCACAGCAGATCCACGAATCAGCTTGCCATCCGATATGGTGTAGTGGCTAACATATGACGCTCTCATCTTGATCCGTCATGCCCGGGGTTCGATTCCCCGTGTCGGAGAAATCATTCTTTTGCCCTTTTTTCCGTCTTTTAATTACCTTTTTGTAACTTTTTTTCCTCCTCAAGCAGAAGCATCACGTCTTTTCTACTCATGCTCGATGCGGAACGAATGAAGCATCCACATGAATGAGCCAGAAGATAACCGAAACCATTATATATTCTGCACAGGACGCTTTAAGACATGAGGCGATACGGTTGTATTAAATTCTGGATTTCCTATATCCAACCATAAACAACCCCAAGTTCTCACTTCTTCAATTGACTCTTGTATCCGGCTGTGAGGTGACAAGCTCGATAGCACTTCGACGGTGAGACTGACAATATTACTCGAATTGACGGTACTGCTCTATCCATAAACCCTCAAGTGGCAAAGGTGTAGGCAGCCAGCACACCGTCGTCGTAACACGGAATGATGATTTCACTATACCCATCACCGTCGACATCGGCAGCGCTCACTTGGCCAACCGTGCATCCGCAGTCGTGCAGGTAGGTGGTCTTGTAAGACCACTCCGTCTCGCCCGGGATGAGCACGTAGGCCCTCTGCGCGGCATCGCCCGCCAGCACAATGTACGGCACCCCGGCCTCCTCGCTCTCGGGCGTGGGGAAAAAGGCTCGCGGCGAGCCGGGCGCCGCCTGCTGCAGGCCCCGCTGCGTGACGGGGAAGCCGGACGCCAGCGTGTGGCGCGTGTACCCCTTGACCTGGGTCACGTCGGCGGGCACCTCGTAGGCGTAGACGCCGCCGGTGCCGTCGCCCTGGTGGTTGGACACGAGCAGGTCTTTCACGCCGTCGCCGTTGACGTCGACGTACTGGGCGTCAAATGCCGCGCCTACGGTGGCGTCAATGGTGATGGTCTGCACGTCGGCCGGGTCGGCGAACCCTGTCTTGGAGTGGAAAATGTTGAGCTTCTCGGTGAAGTAGGACGGCGCGATGACCTCGGGGAAGCCGTCGCCGTCGAGGTCCGCCACGGTGAAGAGGGCGTCGCAGCCGGCGCCGATCTCGGTCTCGACCCACTCACCCGTCGGCGCCGACGCGTCCTTGGGCTTGAGGATGACCAGCATGGTCTTGGTCGCGCCGATGAGGGGCTGGTCCGCGCGGCACGACACCATGTCGAGCACGCCGTCGCCGTCCATGTCGGCAAAGAGCACGCGGTGGTACCACCACCCGGACTGCTCAATGAGCTGGGCCCAGCTGGCCGACCGGCCGCTGGCGCCGTTGGCCGAGAAGTAGATGCCGCCGTCGGTCTTGGTCGGGACGAGGAAGCCGCCGCCGACCAGCACGCCCTCGGTGCCAAACACCTCGGCGGGGGCGACGGTGATGTCGTTGGGCCATGTGATGCTGCCCCCGATCTTGGTGGGCGTCAGCTGGCCCAGCCCGACGCTGCCGACGGTCGCAATGTCGTTGATGCGGTGGACCGAGTCGCCGAGGAGCGCAAACGAGGACACGAACAGGGCGTTCTCCCCGCCCTGAGAGATGACCTCGGCGAAGCCAGCGTGGCTCAGGCTCAGGGTCCCGAGGGACTTAACGGGTATGGAGGCATTGGTTCGGGGAGTGTTGGCGCCCTGACGTCTGTCGAGAGTGACGCTGCTTGCTTGAGCCGTGGCGGGCAGGACTGCTGCCAGGGCAGAGTATACGAGGCTAGTCACGTCAGATAAGGATTCATGCGTTGAGACTGGGCATATGGGCATATGGGATGAAGCTACCTTTGGAAGTGCATGGTATATGCTATTGTTCAAGAGCCCCTGAAGAAACTGGTCGTGCGTTGCAAGAATGCTTAGCTCTCGGTGTTGCACGACTCAAGGACCATTTACGATCATTTATTCTCGCTCGTGAATCTAGTATTCCTGGATTCCCTCTGGCTTCATACTCATTGACCGTACTTGACCGGCATCTCTTCCACTTACTCATTGGCCAGATACGGTATATACCTCGCCGAAACCACATCCAAGTGCCACTACAATAAAATGCGGAGAAATGATTCAGCAATCAAGAAGAATAAACCAATTGTTTCTTTTATTCAATAAGCGTTGGTATAGATACTCGTGATACCACTGATTGTATTGTGGTGATGCCAAGAATTATAGAGAACGCTACGATCTGGTTACGGTGTCGGGAAGGTGGTGTTGCGGCTCTCAGCATCTGTCTTTAGGTGAGTTGCTTGATTTAGTTCCGTGGCATTGGGCCAACCACGTGCGGTCTTGGTTGTGTGCAAAGTGGTTCATGAGAGGGTGCATCCCATCGACGATCGCATGGCCATATGGCAGGACCCCTATCGAACGGCTTTAAATTAATTCGGATCCGATGTACGGATTTTCGAGGACCATCAGTAATGGTTTCGGGGTTCAATTAGGCTTCGGTTCCCGAGTTGTTACTATTACCGGGCGGTGTCGTCCGGAATGGGAAGGCCAAGATCATACAACCTGTGACTTCATCGCTGCAAAGCCACTCGCTAGATACATTGAGCGGGATACACCGCGGAAAACTATTGCGCTATCCAAAAGACAAGCAACATGCCAATACAGACATTGGATTCGATCATATCATGCGGTAAGACTACGCCATTAATGAAATTATTCCGAAGCTCGACCTTACCCACGAGCAGAAATAGCATTGGTGGATAATGTCACCTAGAATGCAATAATGGCTTAACCATCACGCCGCTCAAGATCCGCCATTACTTACCAAACTAAACATTAAATGCTCCCCTCCTCGGCCGGCCATTTAGTGTTTGAGGATTTGATAGTACTGGATTCTGTGGTATATTCTGTGATATTCTTAATCACCGTCACATACGACCATAGGTACTAGAGAACTCGGCATCCCGTCCGCTCTGCCCTAGATAAACTAGTAACCGCCGGATTAGTACTCAGATCGGTGACGGCTGGGGAATCCCTGGTGTTGTATGTTTTTGCTTCTCTCCTTTTTGGTATATAAGCCGTGTCTTCCCGATATAAGTCTTGTGATAGCAAGACGGCATTATTATATAGGCTCAAAGACCCTGCCCTCGTTTTGCCGCTCAATTCTCATCAATTCGGGACTTCCAAGGAGCGTTTCCGTCACCTTTCCCCAAGCCTCTGCGAGTTCGAGAGAGGGCTCGACCGGCGGCGAGCCCCACAGAGTCAACACTGCCCGCGGGCCTTCATGATTCGAGACCTTGTACTCGAGTCCGCACGGCAACGGCGTCGCCATCCACTCGAGGAAGAACTCCTTGAGTTTGGGCATGTGCTGCGCCGCGCGGGCTGCGGCGAGAAAATACGGTTCGGCGACCTTCGGGTCGAGCTTGCACCTGAACCAGCTGTGGGAATCGGGTTTGATGAATATGTCACTGTCGTCGGAGTCGCCGGATTCCTCGCCGATAGGCGCATAGTGGCCTGTGAAAAACCATTCCCCAGCCGGGGTGACCTCGTTCAGTCTGACAGTCACCTTTTCGAGATGCGGGAACTCGCCAACCTCATCCGGACTGGGGAGCCGCGGCGATGACGGCGACACGGGCCAGAAGACCTCGGGGCTGACCGTGGCATTGTCAATAGTGAGAGTATATAAACGCTGCGATAGGCTGCGCAGAGCGACGCTGAGTGGATCATGTGAGTCTTGATTGCCGCTTTCCAGGCGATGGGGGTCCCAGGTGTGAGTATTAGGGGCGCGGGGACCATGGTAGAGTGTAAAGTGCCGCACAGAAGCAGGAATCATCTGCAGACCTGCAGCAAAGCCTTGACGCATCTGAATCCGGCGGGCCAGGTCGCTCCGCTCGTTGTCTGCTAAGTTCCAGTCTAATGTGTGCACGTTCGGCATTTGAGCTGCTATATCGCAACAGGTCTTGGGAGACAGTTTGCGGCTGTAGAGTTCGTTGCCGCAGAGGAACTCAGATATGGCCGGTAACAAGGGAATTTTGTGGCTGGAATCTTGAAGAATTTCCAGGATAGAATTATCCCATCGCTTGTACCGGCGACGGAGTACGCCGTAGCGATCAGGTACCTTGTCGCTCGGGCAGGACGCCTTGATGCGGAAAGATATGCCCGGTCGCTGCTTGTGTTTCCCGCCAGCCGGTGCATTCCAACTGGCGATAGCGTTAAGAAAGGAAGGATGGCATGCGTGAAGGCGCGTTTGTTGAGTTGTTGCTCGTCCGGTGTCTCTTTGCGCCATGCAAGCAACTTGGCGTCGTATTTCGGGAGTACAACCTCGAAGGTCATTTGGCGAACGTATGACTGCCGCAGGGGAGTTACGATATCGCGCAGCTGTTGCATCTGTGTCGAACGGATCCTTAACGAGGCAAAGGTCTTTTCCTCTACGCATTCTTGCCAGCCGCGGGAAATGCTGGCGAGATCGCAGGCTGATTCTGGGGTTGACGCAACGACCAGGTGCACGATTTCTCGCACCACTTCGGACGGGAGCGACGTCCAGCCGGCCATGATTGCTGGTCAAGCTGGTGGCCGACTTGATTGGCGACAGACTCAAATGCGAAAAGTATATGAGAGCCTGATGCCTGAAAGCGTTTCCTTACAAATTTTTTTTTGGAGAAGAAAAAAAAGGGGGAAAGTCAAGGAGGTTGGGGCATGAAAGCGGCCAAGTGCAGTCCGCCGCTTTTTTTGATGAGGGCCAGCGGGTCCGGTCGCTTGACCAAATACATTTCCTGGAAGCGGAAGAAAAGAAACCACAATCTTCATTATCCGAAGTATGCCGCCAGACAGCGTAGATCCTCTTCCACCCCCATTCACCTCGTTCGCGCAGTACAAGGAGGCGCTCGATGAGTTCTACTACAAGAACGGCGGCATGGGCTCAAACCATCCGCGCAGGAGGCGGCCGCATAAACTCCCTCACCTTGTCACAGAGAGGATCAATACCCACGACGGCACGCCCTGCACGGTCGCATGGCACCGATACACTCGCGGCTTCCCGGATCAGCCTGAGGAGAGGCACGGTACCCTCAGAGCCCCTTTTGGCAGTTTCCAAGTCTATTTGCCGTGTCCTACCATAGATAGCAGTCGAGACGTGGAGACCGACCGCACCGAAACCACTTCTCGCGTGGCAGAGCTACTCGAATCTAAAACGTTCCTGACGCGCCATAACGCCGATGATCATTTCCGCGACCGATTAGATGTCTACGGGTTGGCGGTGCGCCCTGGCTCCAGCCGCGAAGAATTGGTTTCGGCCTGCATTGCGCACCAGCAATCCGAGATAGCAGCGCGGAATCAGGCGAGTGGTGCTCAAGAAGGGGAGGAGAGTGAGTTCCATATTTGGCGGTTCAACATCACTTCCGCAGATGGAAACCAAAAAAACTACGCACACTCCTTGGTTGTTATAGAACCTGCGCACAATACGGATGTTGATGAGGAGGAGGAGGAGAAGGCGGCGGAAAAATGGGCGGGCGACAAGACGACGTTCCTTTTCGTTTGGTTCGATCGCGATGAACGGGAACGGGATGAGGAAGACGAGCTGGATTACCCCCCTGTCAAGGTGCTGGTCAAGCAAGGACTTCAACAAGCTGCCGAGGAGATGTACAGAATGCGAGGCGCTGGATCAAGCGTCATAGCGAACACGATGGAAAAGTATACGGCTGATTTTGGCGAGCCATACGTGCGTCCAGAGCCTGCCGTGAAGCGGCCGACTAGGTACCAGCTCATCCGGCGACGGCAGAGGCGGGCGCAAGGCCTGCCATCTGACGATGAGGACGAAGACTGGGACGACGATAATTAGATGGTTTGCAAGTTATGGCAAACCTTCAATACCGTCCTGAGGGTCAAGACTGCCCAAGACCTACCATGATCCTGAAGTGCCCGCACAACGAACCAAGCTCGTCAAGACTTTACGGCCGCAATATAAAGCTTATTCTTCCTTTATCTTCTCGTGACAGGCAAGCAAGGAATATCGGAGGGAGCTGCGATGGCTGTTCTGACGCTTCCGATCCGTGCCTATTGATATTATATCGCTCCCTGCTATGCGAACTAACAGCATACAATATTGATTGATCTTTCGTACATCCTGTCAACCCATGGTGTTTGTTGGAGGAATGATGCTATGAGTCGCGGAGGTAGGGCAGATTCGGCAACGGCGTTATAAACTTGACTCCAAATCAGTGCATCGTCTGGATTCTCGGCAAGGACTGTATTTAGCAGAGGTTTGACTCGGTCGGACCGAGTTCGACAAGTATTATGTACAACTCGCTGCTTTAAGTCAAGACTGCTTTTCTCGTCTCTCGGAATACATATCTGCTAGCTCAACGACCCCAAAGAACGTGCCTAGTCCAGTGCACAACATACTGATGATGATAAAAAATCGCTTCATCGACCCATCTGGCCATTGCAGGATGGAAGCTAGTGTCATTGGGCCGGCCGCCGCAAAGAAATATCTCAGCCAGTCTTCCACAGCGCAGAAACAATCATTAGTGTCATACTGCTACGGTGGGATGGAGAAAAGGTGACTTACCACGGGCTTCTCGTATGGTTGAAGCCCTAAGTACACTGATGAAGAAACATACTGCTAATGAAACGGACACGGCCAGACATCCTCCAAAGAATTAGCCATTTGATCCTATGCACGTTCAAGGCACAGAAGCCATACCTGATCCTATCAGTCCCTGGTAAGAGTTCCACCAGTCTGCCCAGATGTCCTCGTGTAGCAGACGAAATAAAATGGGGCCTACGTCCTCGCCAAAAACCTTGACTAGGCTCTTGGCAGAAGCCTTGTAGAGATCACGCGACTGGCCTAGATGCCATTTTTTGGCGACTTCCTCTGCGAACTTGGGAGTTGTGTCCTGCCTGGTGATGAGCAAATAGCGAATGTAGGCGCGAACAGCGCTTGGGTTGGGCTGTGCTGGCAGTCTTCGCGGAGCATCGAAGTCGAAAATGGCTAGGGCCATGATAACGAGGTGAGGCTTGGGAGACGGAATAGGAAGATTTGGACGCTGGGATAAAGATGAATACTAGCTAAAGTAGCGAATTAAATACTCCAGCATCACTGTGTCTATTGACGGCACAGACGGAACGAGTCCCTGAAGTGAAGTAAGCTTTGCTGTATGGAACCGAATGGATCTAAACTAGTTCACCTATGGGTGGATTTGCACCCAACGTATAAGCGAGGCATGGGTCGGCCCGAGTTTAGTCTTTCGCTATGCTAGAAGAGAAATGATGACAGATTCGTACGAGCTGCACCCTTCTCGACGGAGCCTACCAGTGAGACGGCAAGTGCGGATACCAGATCCTTCAGGGGCCCCACGTCACAACGGCGGCTTTCATCAGCTAGGATACAAGCTGAATGCATTCTCAGCAAAAGCTTAAAGCAAGCTTATAATTTGAAGTCGTTCACATGAAGCAGCGTCCTAGAACGCCAGGAATATGCTCACACTTTGTCGTTGGAAGGCAGTATATTGGCTCTAGTCTTCGTATAACGGCATTTAGAGACCCCGATAAGAATGTCACAGAGCCCATATTCTCAACGTCGTGGCGGCAAAGCCGTGAACACTCCCCACCTTTTTTATCGAATGAATATTAGTTAATATCCAAAGATTAATGAACAACCAACGGCTGATAAGTATTGGACGGCTGATAAGTATTTGGCGGCTAATAAGCATCAATAAATGAGCTTCTTGCCAGTCATCTCATGGGATTGCTGTCAAGCTATAAGGAATTGCTGACCGAACACAAATGAGAAATATTCGCCGAACATGCTAGTCACGTGGGCTTATATCCTAGTCTCATCATGTCATGTTGCTTTGACTTTTCAATGGCAAGTCATTGCGATGCCTGCATCACGGGCATTTCAATCAAGTCAATATTGGACCATAACGAGATCAGCCTCATGACAGGCATCAGACGAGGTTTCGAGGGTCCAAGCAAGCCTTCTGCTGGGTTTTTTTTTGAAGTATAAATAGCTGCTACATCCTGCCGTCCTGGAATGAGGGTTTCTCTCTGGCGGACAGACGTTTATATTCACTCTTCAGTCCGGATCAAAACATACTTGAAAATGCAGCCCGTGAGAACATATTTGAGCCTGCTTGCACTTTCTGCCGCGGTCCTTGCGCTGCCCGTTACAGAGCAAAACACCGACCTTATCCTCGTCTCCAAGAATACTGGAGTTGAGCCAGTAACCACAGTTATTGAGCCCTTTACCGGCCTCGTAATCCGAGATGATTGCTCCACCATTAATGCTGTCATTGACAAGATCGGGACCAGCACAGAGATCGCCGCCTACTTCTCGACCGGGTACTACTCTGCTCTCTGGGTCTGCCAACGAGTGAGGGGTGCCAACTGCAGCGATCTCGCAATGGCCATTGCCTCCTTATTTGTCTCCATCGCCTTCATTATTGGCCGTGCCTCCGGCGCTTCCTCTCTCGGAACGCGGGAAGACCTGTCCCTCGCCGGATATCTTGAGGCTGCCATGAGCGCCGACGGCGAGGTCTTCGACGCTGTCGAGGACCTCACTTCCACTCTAGCTGCCCGCGACAACTCCACCGGCGGCGCCGTGGAAGTGGCCACTGTACGCAATTGGGTCTACGAGGGCACCCCCGTCAGCTTTGACATTCACGACTTCGGCGACGGCAACGGCCACATTATCCTGCCGGTCGAGAATATCGGTGTCAACGCCACCAACTTGGCCAAGCGTGGTTCTGGCCATGCTCCGGGATTCAAGGTGTCATACACTACTCGTCTAGAGTCCCAGCTTACCCGCTCTCATCGCGCGGATATGGCCAACGCCCTGGCTAATGATTGGGCCTCGCGCGCCAATAGCAACAGCAAACTTTCGAATTACATTGGTCTTTGGAAGACTGATCACAATGCTAACTTTTACTTCCGTATCATCCCGGAGAGTACGGACTTTGGGATGAACTATGAGTCAGTGGACGTTTGCGGCGGTATGGCTGGTTTCCTGTAGATGGATACAATTATAGCTGGATGAATCATGGAGGTTCATATAGTGAATCATCCGTATTGAACGACGCAGAGTGGTCAGGCTGGCCATTGTCTTTTTTGTCTTTTTTGGGGATTTGGGCTCATGAGTCACTGTCTTATCAATGTATACAAATTGGCGAGTTCATTGTTTCACACTGGTCGGATTTTTGGCGTATGGAAGATCCTGTACGTTCCTGGCAAGTAATAGTGCCGCTTTAATATGAAGCGAAGGCGTCAGATGAAACACCGAAAATAACATACAATTATGTATCCTAAGTTTTGTGTCTATGGAAGACTTTGATTCTTATTAGGAAAATGACATAAGCCAGAACACATCTTAGAAAATGCATTGTAGATCCTTGTCCGAAGACACCAAGAATATTGCTCACAAGCCACGTTTGTTCCGCATACGCGGCGACGTGGCTGTCCCACGCCTTTTGCATCATCGCCCCGTCCAGCACCTTCTCGAGCAAGAGACAGTGGAAAGCAGCCTGTTCAGTAGCCTTGGCGATGTGCGGCCGAGCGGTTGACAAAGCATCTCCAACCACAAGGACGCGACCGTTGTAAAAACTTGCAGCGGTGCCTAAAGAGTCGATGATCTTGGTGATGAACGGATTCTTCACTTGAGCGACCAGTTCTGCGAAAGGTGGTGCCATTCTAGTAGAAATTGCCTGAAGAATGGGATTGAGAACCTCGCCTCGGACGAGCCCTTGGGGAACGGCATTTCGATGGTACCGTCCGTTGGAGTCGGTAAAAATCTCCTTCATCTCCCGCGAGCCGTCCTCTACATTGTAGTATACAACAATATTGAGGAGTCGCTCGCCATGAGTGATCTTGCCATCATCCGTTGGAATAGGCTATCATGTTCGTGGAAGCGTGTTGGTCCTTTAGCCATCGCTAATTTAAACACTTACACTACTGCGTATGAACGGGGCGTGAAGTTTAGGCCCACGGTATCCCGGAAATAATTGACTGTAGCATGAGTTACTTGGGCCTCTGGAACCGTTCCACGCCAAGTTATGTAGCCCGAGTACTGTTCTGGCGTTGATGCGCCTACCAGGCGGCGGACGGTTGAATGTAGACCATCTGCACCAATAACCATGTCGGCTTCAATGGATCCATATTTCTGATTGACATTATCGACGAAAGATAGACGAACTCTGTCTTCCATCAAAGCCAAGTCCGTGGCTTTGCAGCCAACGCGGTATTCGACCCTAACATCGCCAGGCAAAGGGTCCGGTGGCCTAGGACATGCACTGGAAGACATGCCATCAAAGTTCGCTCGCAGAACGCGGTACATTAGCGACCAGTTTGACAGGCTGCGCATGCCCTTCGCTGCCCATATGTCCTGGTTCTTTCTCTAGGCAAATTTAGAGCCTTGACAATCAATCGCCAGAGGTACGCCTGTGGCGTCAAATTTCCTCAAAAACTCGACAACGCTTTCCGAAAAGCCGATGCCTGCCTCATTACCGATTCTTTCGGTTGAGGGGTCTTGTTCAATCATGACAACATCCACGTCTCGGCGCTTCAAGAGGATTCCATGCATCAGTCCAGCTAAAGAGCCGCCGACCTATTAGAAGTAAGTATTCAGGTATAATACTGCGCTTCGTAGCGAAGTACAATGACTGCAGTTCGTGCCATGGTGCTGTGCTCGAGTTCAGAGCAGACGGCTGGCCTCAATGTTCTAGATATCAGGGAGCGTTGTAATGGATAAGTGGCATTCAGACCAGGTCACCAGCATCTGATACCAGCGCTGGATGTCGAATTGCAACAAAATAAAATAGGAAAAGTCAAGACAGGGCAAAGATCATAAAGTTGAGGCAAGTGACAGAACAGGAACAGCACTTTGGAAGTGGGGTATACGGCGAGTCCCAGATGCGCTGCACGGAGGCAGGGATCAAGACATGCCTGCGCCGCGGTTGTTGGTTGGCTTCAAAGCATGGCTGCAGACGAATTCAGACACATCAAGTGATGCATCGCTTTGTTGTACCAATGAATTCGACCAGGCCTACGGCGGCAGGAGCCCGTTGTGTGGTCGACGGAGCTACGTGACTGCACGACGTTAAATCCATTACAGCCAGGATGTGATTACACCCATTACTTTGAGGGGCGCAATCATGAATAACAGATATATCATTTCTGGATCTAGGCCTTTGAGATGTGCCACCTTGCCGCAATGTGAGCTTGATTGAATAATGCCAATCCGTGCACACAAAGGAGCACTGGCGAGTCTGTTTCTTTTCTACCATAGTACATAGACTCTTGAATGTTACTTCAATAAACCTCGAATTTACATAGATCGCGCGCTTGTCGTCATTGCGGCAGGTGGTTCTGTGCCCACATGTTCCTGTCCGATATCTTCCTCAGCAACCACTGGCCGTTTCTTACTAAGCCACAAGATGACGAGCGCAAGGACAATCTCCAGCGCAAAAAACATGGTGGCCATCTGGTATCCGATGCGGAAATGGGGCGCCTCAGAGGTGTCGTAGACGAACAAGGGCACCCAGGCCTGGAAAGTGTAAGCCGCTGTCTCGACCATGCCAATGATGATGGCCCGGTGCTCTGCCGAGTGGGAGCATATCTCATTGATCCAAGTGATGATGAGCGCGCCGGCGCCCGTTTCGCAAAAGGTCAGGAGCCAGCCGGCCATCATGGCCGAGATATTGTGCTCCGGATAGACGCTCAGGATGATGGTGCCAATCATGGCCACCAGGCAAGCCACGATGATGCTGGGCCAGCGTAGGCCCGTGGCGTCGGATGTCCAGGCATACATGACCGTGAACAGGATCTGCAACCCGTACCCTGCCGTGGGGATGATGTTGACCTCTTCCGTTGTGTACAGTTTGGTCGCCTTTAGCCACAGGTTCATGTAGCTGTAGATGCGAATGCCCAAGACGTGACAGATGAAGATGGCGCAGAAGAGGTAGAGTGGCCATGCTGTGAAGATACTACGCACAATCTTCCAGGTAAGACGCTTCATCGGCTTCCGACCCACGCGCTCCATTCGGGCTATAGCCATTTCTCGGTCTGTCGTCTTGAGCCACCAGGCCTTGGATGTTGTAGGTCTACAAGAAAGCTGAATTAGACAGGTGTATTGCCAGAAAGTGACCAAGGGGGGGAAGAGACGCACTGATCTGGAATCGCCCAGTATCCGTAGATACCAATGGGCACACCAATGATGCCGTCGAAAATAAAGAGCCACTTCCATGCTGCGAGGCCACCTCGCCCATTCATGCCCGCGTAAAGTGCCGCTTGTAAGTATCTACTCCTTGTCAGTTCGATCATTTCTTACAAGATTAGTCTTCATGACTGACCCCGAAAACATTTGTGCAGCACTTGAAGAAGCCTGAAAGATGCTCGCTCGCTTCCCCAGCTCGGCCGGAGTGTACCAGTTGCCAAGCAGGGTCATGATGCCCGGGTATGCCGACGCCTCAAAGACTCCTGAGACGAACCTCAGAGCGTACATTGTCGACACGTTCTTACCGCCGGCCATGCCCATGACGACGAAGCTCCAGGCGAGTTCCAGGGATGGCAGCCAAATCGAGGGCCGGACCTTGGTCAGAATCAATTGCGACGGTATCTGGCCGATGATATAGCCAATGTTCCAATACGTGGTCAGCAAGTTCAAATCGTTACCGGACATGTTGAGATCCTCCTTCATGCCCGATACATAGGCGTTTGTGACCTGTAGCGAGTATCATCAGTCTCAGCTGCAGTCATTGGGATCACGTCGGCGAACAAACATTTTGTTGGCACATATACTTTCCCCAATAACTGATGGTGCAATAGCTCAAAATCCAAAAGTCGATCTTTGCAATAAACCTCCGTTCTTCAGGCGATTTGTCGAGTGAGTCCCATATGACTGATGCGATTCTTTTTCTAAGAGGCAATTTCTTGCCAGGCTCATCACCGAGATGCGTGGAAGAGATCTCATGATTTTTCTTGCCCCCGGAAGATGAAGTACGTTCAATATCATCAATTCGATCCATGTTGAGAAATTGAGCAAGAACAACTTGTCGAAGCGGCAAAGCTCTTGTAGACAGTTTCAGGACCGAAAATGAAGTCTTTCAGGTCTGAATTTATGCCAGATCTTTTTGCAAATCCTGTATATCCATGTACGCAAAGATTTACTAGTGTTTATCAAATCCATGAAAGTAACCAGCCTAGAGCGATCACGCCATGCAAGAAAAATGGGCGCAGAACCATCCGTGATTTTTCTCCTACAACTTGCGAGTCGAGCACGTTTGTTTGTAGGGATCAGTTATCACTTGTATCCGTCGGCTCACGCCCGCCCGAAACTCCTCCATTCGGCGCTAACAGCCACTGACATCGAGTCCTTGGGGGTCATATTATGGGACCGGACATGGAGTCGGACTCTTCCGGCACAGCCAGCAGCACCCAATTTGGCCACCATTAGGTTCCATATGGGGCAATTCTAGTCGGGTAACTCCCGACAACCTCCTATCAGTATTGGCTCATCACGCGTCCAACAATCTGGGATTATTGCGAAGTCGCAGTGTAGCAATGAGACACTTATGATTGGCACTCGGGAATATGGCATACTAGCTGACATCAATCTTGAGATGAAATAGATATTAAATGTGTGAAACCTTGTCCACACTTACTACTCTCAAACTGGTGCATGGATTAATATAATCATTCAATATGGTCTCTGAGACAGAAGCACGGGCGATTTACGCTGATGCCATCCACTTTGATGGATTAAACATCTGCAACTTTGGCCGCGACATATTCGAAGCGTGGCACCAAGGCGGCATCACCGGCGTGTCGTGCACCTGCGGCCTCTGGGAGGGGTTCCGGGGCAGCATCGCCAACGTGGTGCAGTGGAAAAAGTGGTTCGAGGAGCACGGCGACCTGATTGTCCAGGCGCACGGCGCGGCCGACGTGCGGGCGGCCAAGCGGGCCGGCAGGACGCCGTGCTGCTGTCGTGGCAGAACACGGCCGGCGTCGAGGACCAGCTCGACTACCTGCGCGTCTTCCGGGACCTCGGCGTCCGCAAGATGCAGCTCACGTACAATACGCAGAACTACTCGGGCGCCGGCTACACGGAGCTCCGCGACTCGGGGCTGACCGGGTTCGGCCGGCAGGTCGTGGACGAGATGGCCAAGCTCGGCATCGTGCTCGACCTGAGCCACGTCGGGCCCCAGACCACCGAGGACGCCATCAGGTACGCGCCCGAGGGCAAGCCCCCGTGCTTCTCCCACATTCTACCGGGCGGCCTCAAGGACCACCCCCGGAACAAGACGGACGAGCTCATCCGCCTCCTGGGCTCCAAGGGCGGCTTTGTCGGCCTGTCCCAGTTTGGCCCGCACATGGCCAAGGGCAACGACAGCACCATTGACGACTACGTCGACGCGCTTGACTACGTGATTGGTCTCGTTGGCGAGGACCTCGTGGGCATCGGGTCCGACGCCAGCGAGGGGCACGGGCGGCCCTCGGACTTCATGGCGTGGTGCAATAAGGACAAGGGCTACGCCCGGCAGTTGACGCCCTGGGGGAGTCAAAAGGTCGTCAAGCCCCTGGGACCGCTGGCGGATCGCGCCGAGCTGGCTTGTGCGATGGCGAGGAGAGGCTGGAGCGAGGAAAAGATGCGCAAAGTCTTGGGTGAGAATTGGCTCAATTATTTGGAAAAGATCATAGGATTCTAAATGAAAGTTCCAACACACATTTCCTGCTGCTTATATGGTAACAATATAGAGGTTTGCATCAAGAACCAACTGGTAGCATGTGGACTCCAAGATCATGGATGATGAAGCAGTCTATAAGAAGGTACCCAGGAGGACTTGATGAATTCTTTAGAGAACGTTCGGATGAGGTGCATTTCAATGCATCGCGATGAGACCAGGATGGCAGATGCATACGATGGGTTCACGACACTCAGCGCGGCCTCAATGTCCGGCCGAGAAATCGGTTTGTTTACACTAGACGCCCGAGATTTATAAGCTTCTTTCCGACTCGGGACCGAGGAAACGCCCCACAGCAGTGGTATAGTCCATCGTCGCTTAACGGCTACCGGCCTACCAGTAAAGAGCCCATTATAGTCGCCTCCCGTCGCGGCACGAACATGTCAACGTCATGACAAAGCTTAAACCTTGTTTTTGTCTTATTGATTAGTGTAAAGCGCAACTTCAATGGCCCTCTAGTGCAATGATCATGGGGTGATTCACGAGTAAGGAGAAGCCTCTGTTTCATATTATCAGTAATATCGTATGTACCGTATTCGTATATAACCTGTGTACTTATAGAATCATATTCGCACATTGCGAAAGTAGCCAAGTCGATGTTTGATTTATTTCATGATTGATGACTCTCCAAGTTTACCTGAACAAGTGATACTTGATCTACCGTCACCATGTCGTCCCAACTTCAACACGAAGCTGCCTTTGAAAGCGGCATTTCAGCATTTATCTATAGACAATGGTTCAAATACAGACAACCCGTCCCTGCCGGCACGAGCTTGGCAGGCCAGACTGCCATCGTTACCGGCGCAAACGTCGGCCTGGGGCTCGAAGCATCGCGACAGCTGCTCGCCCTGGGTCTGTCGATGCTGATTGTGGCGGTCCGATCTCAAAACAAGGGCGATGCAGCCGCCAAAGAGCTGAGGGCAGCGTACCCAGAGGTCAGGATAGAGGTCTGGCTTGTCGACATGGAGAGCTACGACTCGGTTCGGGAATTCGCCCACAGGTGCAATAAGGATCTGGACCGTATCGACATCGTCATCCTCAATGCGGGACTGCAGAATCCGGCGTTCAAGCGCATCGAGGCGACGGGTCATGATCAAGTCCTGCAGGTCAACTACTTTTCCACGGCGCTCCTCACCATTCTGCTACTGCCCGCCATGAAGGCCAAGCGACAGAGTAGTGGTGCGGACCGACCACCCGTCCTCACCGTCATCTCTTCCGACACGGCGTACTGGGCGACCTTTGAGTCGGACAGGTCCATTACGGAACAGCTCGATCGGGAGGAAGGCTACTCCACCATGAACCAATACAAGGGCACGAAACTATTAGAGATGTTCTTTGTGTCCAAGCTCGCCGAGCACGTCAGTGCCGACGAAGTAGTTGTTAACCTGGCCAACCCGGGTTTCACCACAGGCACAGCCTTGGGCCGCAGTAGCGGAGATTCCTTGGCCTTGAACATCATGATCACCGTCTTCCATACGGTCATGGCCCGAACCATCGAGGCTGGTGCCAGCAACTATGTAGACGCTGCCGTTGTCAAGGGGAAACGCAGTCATGGTAGCTTTGTTAGCGACTGGGATATACGACCGTAAGTGTGCACGTCTCGTCTGTACCAAGCAGAAGCATCATCATGTTCCGTGCTAATGTGTCTCTAGCTTCCCTCCTATTATGTACACGGAGAATGGACAGAAAATAAAGGAGAGGTTATGGGAGGAGACGATGGAAGAGCTCAACTTTGCCGGTGCATCTAACATTGTACAATCCCTTCGTACCTAATGAGTTGATAAGAGATCTATCGATCAAAATACAAAAATCTTAGCAAAGGTGAATTAAGTAATAGTTGACACCTATCTAACTTCTCAAGCTACCGGACTCTTCATGATTGACTAACCGAGCAGAAGTTTGCGCACGGATTGCATATTGAGTTTACCTACCCACACCTCCGACGACCACTATAAAAGTATGTCCACTGCAGAATAAGCAGAAGGCCAACGACCTGTTTCGCTGGGAAGAAGTTCTAAATCGATTCGACGTCTCTGGCTGGGACGAGTGTAAGCCGTTCCATCAGGGGAGGAAATGTGCATTACGCAGAACAAGAGGGAAAAGAAGGGGGCGAATTCGAGCTTTTATAGCACTCAAGCATAAGGAAATATAAAAAAGATTATGAAAAAGTTCTTTTCTAATTTTTCTATTTATAAAACTCAAAAGATTTAATACTAAAATCTATATCGCAAATATGCAGGCTTCTGCTCAACCAGTATATTTGAATTTGCTGATTAATACATTGCCCAGCCCTAGATGATAGTTAGCAGTGTATTTTTTGATATGGACTTGCAATCAAGTATGCAAAGCATAATGATTGAGGACTGGCTTTTATTATTACTTACACCGCTTGCACTTATAACTTGTCCCGTCACCCACGCACCGTCTCTGCCCGCCAAGCCTGCGACTATATTGGCAACTTCCTGAATAGTACCCAGACGATTCTGGATTGGCGTCTGTGCCTTTTGCATATCGACAATCTCCTTTGGTATATTGTCGAGCATTTCGCTTTGCACGGGCCCAGGGTTGACGCAATTGACGGTGGTGCCATTGCCCCCCAGCTCGGCCGCCCAGCAGCGGGTAACGCCCCTCGAGGGCCGCCTTAGACGAGCAGTACAGACTCAGGCTCTGGAACCCGGCCCGCGCGCCGACGGAACCCAGGTTGACAATGCGCGCGCCGGCGCCGAGGTACGGCAGCGCGGCCTGCGTCAGGAGAATGATGCCCCGGACGTTGAGGTTGTACACGGCGTCGTAGTCGTCGATCGATATCTCGGCGAGCGACTTGACCCGCTCTAGCCCGGCATTGTTCACCAGAATGTCCAGGTGCAGGTCGTTGCCTGTCCACTCGAGCAGGCTGGAAATGATTTGACCGGCGCCCTCAACGCTACTCAGATCCGCCCGCACCGGGTAGGCGACTGGACGGTGTGGGAGCGATTCGATCTTTGTCTTGAGGGTGTTGATCTTGGCTTCGCTGCTTGGCGATGCATAGGCTAGTACCACCTGCCATCTTCAAAGTCAGCAGCGAATAATGGTCGGGAGTTGCAACCGAGCACTCAAAATGTTGCGTACAGAGGCACCCCGGCTTGCGAGTTCGAATGCAATGCCTTCACCTATCCCCCTCGAAGCTCCCGTCACAAGTGCGAGTTTGCCTTCAAGAGGAAGCTTGTAATCATTATTATTGTGCGCATCCATTTCTGTGCAAGTCTTTGAGTTTTGGTGAATGGTACGTAAGCTATCAGGATCATAGAATGAGCTTGTGTTCTCTAATGCTCCAAATACTATCATATATACCTAATCAGCATTGCATGATTCTGGTGTTTTTGACCGGAGATATGTTCATGTGCTCTTATCTTCGGAGATAGAAGCGGCGCAAAGTCAAGCTGGAAGGAGTCGTCAGAAAGTTCCTCTTAATAAACTCTGACATGTCGGCGTTGTGTGCTGCAAACGCCGATAATGCATACGACCTTTTGCGGTGCCAAGGTTATCTTACTGCAGTATTCTAGGCCATCGATGCTGCATACCGACTCTTTGGTACTCGAACTGCTGCACACATCGGCCGAGAATCATCAAACAAGCACATAGTCCAAAGGATCTAGCTTCCATCTAACTTGAGAAGAAGAAAATGTCCGGATACATGATTGTATAGCGGGCTGTACGATATGTGAGTCCGGGGGGAAATTCAGTGACAGATGGGAATTGAGTACCCCAGTTTCTTGGCAGGGTCAAATATCGGTAGAAGCACATGTCAAAACAACTCTATTAATCGCGAGGGGTCATCAATCTTTAACAAGCAGAAGTCCCCTTCCAAAGCGACATCGTGGGAAATAGGCTTGCCATGATTGGGGGGCAACTTCTCGGCAAGTTTCCGCCCACTGTGGCGACCCTCCATAGCCCTCTTGTGCTATCCCTTTCAGCAGCTGAGCAGCTCCGGCGAGTCAAGGTACCCCCTGCTTAGCGGCCCGCAGCCACTGTGAAGTGCGACCCTAGACGGTTCAGTCTTGCCCCAATGAGCACCGCGAAGCTGCCAAAGCATTAAGCTTGGCGCCCATATGCTAGATTTGAGACTCCTCAACTTTTCCCCACGATGCCCAGCGGATGGCCGTTACTGGATGAGCAACATGCTGCCAGTTACCCAAAGCTTGCCTTCCGGCCAAGCCAGCCCACCTCAATCAAGACCCCTTTGCCTGCTGGATACCTCTCGAGCCTCTCAACGCCTCTCAACGCCTCCTTCTCGGTCTTCTGGCGGATTCCGGAATGGCGCTGCCAGACCTCGCTTGCGAACCCCCCGGCAGATCGATGAACACTGGCTGATCTGCGCAAGGGTCGCTAATTATACAATAGAACAGATGCAAATTGCCTCTGCTAGCTGATGCTTCAGCGGGCATAAGAATGCAACCAAATCCGTTTTCCATCATGTGGCTGCTGTCGGTCACGAAGTTGCTGCTGCCGCCGTTGGGGTTGTATCGAAACCTACTCTCACTTTCTCGAGGCGCTCTCCTTGTCGCTTGCTCCCAGGCCAGTATATAAGACGAGACGAGAGACACAGTCTCACAGGACCGAAATCGTGCTCAGCAAAACAGCGCAACGGCGAGGACATTGTGAAACAAGATGGGTGCCAATCAATCTTCAACGGCGGGGCCTGGCCCGACCATGTATACGGCGACGGCCTCGGCCTCGGTTGCCGCTGCGCAAGCCACCGCGCTCACCCTGAGTCCCACGAGCAATGTGCCCGGCAAGACCTTTGACCGCTTTGTCCAAATTTTCCTCGAAAATCAAGACTATAACATAGCAGCCGGTGATCGTGAGTATCCATCTATGCGCGCTATACCGCCTTGGCTAGGACATGGGGCCTAACTTTCATTGAACAGCAAACCTGGCATACCTAGCAACGAAAGGTGTCGTACTCGACCAGTACTTCGCCATTACGCACCCGTCGCAACCAAACTATATCGCTGCAGCAGGCGCCAGCACTCATGGCGTCCTTCTCGACAACCCGGCCCGCATCGGTGCTGATGTCGAGACGATTGTCGACTTGCTCGAGTTTGGAAACGTCAGCTGGAGCTTGTACCAGGAAGATATGCCGTACTCTGGCTTTGAGGGCGACTATGTGAACCAAAAGACGGGCGCCAACGACTACGTCCGCAAGCACAACCCTCTCATGAGCTACGACTCGGTGACCCGGGATCCGAACCGCCTCGCCAAGTCCAAGAACTTTACCCTGTTCCACAGCGACCTTGCGGCCAACACACTGCCCCAATGGATGTTCATCACCCCCAACATGACCAACGACGGCCACGACTCTGATGTCGCAACCGCCGGTAATTGGGCACGGTCTTTCTTGGACCCGCTCCTCGCCAACAAGAACTTCAACACAGACAAGACTCTTATCGTATTGACGTTTGACGAGGCCGAAAACTACCTTCTGGAGAATAGAGTGTACACCTTGCTCTTGGGCGGCGCCGTGGCTGGAAAGGAGGGAACGCATAATTCAACCCAATTCAACCACTACAGTCTGACCAAGACGGTAGAAGTCAACTGGAACCTGGGAGACCTGGGTGAAAATGACTTAAAAGCTGTTCCATTCTTTTGAGAAGGTACATGCGTGGTCCAATCAAACCTGTACTATATTGCATACATATACTAGCACATGTACCGGAATCTATGCCGAAGCGCCTTTTTGAGACATGTTTATCCTGGATGACTTGAATGTTACAAAGCAAAGAGTGCAGGTCATGATACTCAAAATGTCTATTAGCAATTACTCAGCCCACGGCATTGTCCTCGGATTGCCATGTCAGCACCTCGCACCAATGGTGGGTGAAAGATGCGCCAACTCGGGCGATCTTGAGGGGGAAGATGACTGACTGGATTGACTTTTCCTGGTCTGCAAACCTTAACGGGTCATTCCCTAACCTGCTTTTGGAGACCACGATGCGAGATAAGCGTAACCGAAGGAGCGGGCTCTTGTGCTAAACCACCTGGCCAGCCAAACAACGTGGGCGTACGAGTTTACCGAATAAGCATACCGCGATGCGGGGTCGGTGCGAACCCAGGAAATAGGGAGACTTATACATGACCTCACATGGCGGAGAGAAAAGTTAGGTATCCAATATTTACTTTTGATGCTCTTACTCAGCCGGAACAGAAACTCATTCAGTGGTCTATACATGTGTATAAAAGCCCCCTTCTATTGAAAGATCTTGGACAGTTTTCAAGTATATGATTCAGACAAGCGTTCCATCACATACAATCGTCTTTTCACAAGATCAAACTTGAGAAACAAAATCCACATAAACACAAACCGACTCACCATTATGAATCAAAAGACAGACGCCGCAGCCGTCCTGGATCTTTCCAAGTATCCAGCCGCGCAAGAGCTAGTTGACCGATGTAACCAATTCTTTGAAGAAGTCGAAGACCTGTAAGGTTTCCTGGCTCTATAGCCAAACCACAGCTTTTTCCTGCAATCTATCACCTAGCCCTTCTTGTGCTAACCGACTCGACAACCAAAAAGCACTCCCGGCAAGGACCTAGAAGCCCGTCTGAACAAGCAGTACGGACCGGGCAACCCGTACTACGAGGACTTTTGCCGCCTGGTGCGGCAGGGCCTCAAGGAAGGGTGGGTAGCCGAGACGGAGCTGGCGGGGCAAAAGTACCGCCGGGGCAAGATCGCGCTGCCGAGCGCAAAGTCGCGCTACTTCTCCATCACCACGGTGTACATGGAGAGCGAGGACGAGTTCTCGGGCCAGTACCACCAGCACCCCTACGGCGAAATCAACTGCGTGGTTCAGCTCGACGAGAATAATTTGGGCGCCGAGCTACAGGGCATGCAAGGGTGGCAGGGCGCCGGGTGGACTAGCCCCGGCCCCGGAACGCATCACTACCCCCGCGTCCGCGGTGGTGCGCTGGTGGCGCTGTTCTTCTTGCCGGCTGGGCGCATCTCTTACAAGGCTACGCCGGATATGCCGCAGCCTATTGCTGTCTAGGGGGGTGGAAGAATGGTATGAACTGGATTCACGGTCCTGTTTTTGATATGGTACTATGAAAAGTGAAAAGAAGAAGAACGAATATATTTTGAGTTTGTAGTTGAAATTCATACATGTATGCTTTTGACATGATGTCAAGCATAACATAGGCCGTGAGTTTGTCAACTCTGCAAATAACTATTTGTCTTCCCTTCATACATGTCTGCGCAAGTCTTCCATCTTCAAAGTCGTGGCAGGCGAGCTCTGCCATTGATTCCACGCTTTGAAGTTGCAGTAGTCGTGGCGTTTGTATTTGTTGCATTAACAATACGGTCCATGGCATCAGCAAGGTCGTCTTCCGAGATGGACTCAGCGGCCCTCTTCCAGCCCAGAGCCGTCGGGAGTCGCTCGTTTTCTGTTTTCAAGTTACACGTATCAGTAAAATTGGACGACGCCATTCTCCTCTCCTTGGTTGGTAAGTGGTTCTCGTTCTCACCAAACAGATACTCGACAAGGGATCTCTCGACCGTGCCCGATACGCGGTCGCCCAGGATAAAGATGTAGGCTGCCGACTCGCCGATGCTAAAGGCCGAGCCCAGGTCGCTCAGGGTAAAGTTGGGATTGGTCGCCCGCGAGGTCTGCATGCGGGCCACGCGGGCCGCGGCCGCCTGCTCCATGTCGATGATGGGCGTGGTCCAGTACGATCTGGTCTCGTCAAAGACGGTCTGGTTGAAGCTGGTGGCGTCGCCGGTCCAGTAGTAGTCTGCGCGGCTGTGTCGGTAGAGAGTGAGGAGTCAGAGCTTATCCCATTTCTGTACGTGTATTGCAGATGTTTCTCCATGGACATACCTCAAACTACCGTCATGCTCGAGGATATTGTGTCGGCTCAGGTTGTCCAAGCTAAAGATGGTGGCGTTCGGAGTAGGATTGGTCGTGACGGCAAAGCTGTGCAGAAACGTTGCGAGTTCAGCATCAATGTTCAGAGCCTGGCCGAGCGCGTCAATGGTTTTGTTGACGTTGATGTCCTTGCCCGAGTGTGGCAAGTAGCCGTGATTAGCGAGGGTGTTGAGCATCGGGCATGGTCCTCGCACTGCACATTACCCATCTTTGTCAGTGTCGTTTCGACGATGAGACGTTTTACCTCGACATTCTGCGGGAAATATATACATACCATCGCCCTCTGTTGGAGGGTGCCATTCGGGAACAGAGTAGTTACTGCACCCGTCTCCAAGGACAAGAGATGGCGCAACGGCCACCATGTAGAGCAGTGCGTTTTGGATCCTCATCTTGTTAAGAAGTTCGTGTATGAGAAGAATGTACTTGTGTAGCGTGATTCCCAAAATCTTCATTCCACGAGTGCAACTCTTGCCTTTATATCAACCACAGAGCACACCAAATTAGAGAATCGAGATTATTGTGTACCAGCCAGAACAAGGTCGCGTAATCATGTCTTCAGTCATTGGTTCACTACAGAGGACTATAGGCTACGTATGACAAGTCCGGGTAGATCACCCATGCACGGCCTTAGGGTCCCGGTGGCTTCCCCAGACAAGCCACAGTATGGTATGGGATTGAGGTTTGCTGCTCAATACTATACGATCTGACCTATGAGACAAAGGCCATTGGATCCTTCAGACATGGATGCATTAGCTATGAAAAGCAGTGCATAGCCTCAAAAAAGCAAAGACCGCGCCAGCTCGTTGTTCCTAAAGCTGCTGCCTGATTATAGTTGCAGATCCGGAAAAGATGCCGTCCGCTTCGTACGCCATTGTCGGGATTTATAGTTGAACCATGGCGACGGAAGGTTATCAAATCTCCGAAATACCGTTGGAGGAAAATAAGGAAACAAGCTTGATCGAGTGGAGGTTCATGCAGGAAACCATCACCATAGCATTGGCAAAGGGGAGAAAAGAGCTGGCAGCTAACAAACATGGTCCCTACGAACCGGCCAATCAGCGCGCAGGAAACAACCCGTCTCACTTCGTATTAGGCGCAGTTCCCCATCGTATCGTCAACAGATGAGCCTCAAAAGGAATTCGTCAGCTCAAAGCAGCAGCACGGACGAGAGAGTAGATCAATAAACAATGTTGCAGTGCTAACCAGGTATTATTTTACTCCTAATAATTTGCTTTTCAATGTGTTTTTCTGTCCAAAATATGTGGTGACTCGAATAGAGTTCTGACCCGGGCATGTCCAAAGTCTCTCTTCATGGTACAAGAATTATCCTAAATAGGAAAGATCTTCACCGCCGTCTCAAGTCCGAGTGCGAAAAGTTCACGTGAGTGATTAAGCATACGCAGCAGCGTGGCTGGCTCTAGGATCGGTGCGTTGATGTATGCAGCCATGGCTAACCACGTCGTGGCTCCTCGGGCGGTTTTTGCTGCTCCCCCTTTCATTCGGACGTAAGCTTGAGGTATTTCTTTAGGCCGACTTCCGTCTCTTGACTCTAATTTTGGCATCCAGCGGAGGGATGCCGAACCCGACGAACCAGGTGTTGGGCGGTCTCTTGCCGTCGTAGCTCTCAGGCAATTCCAGGTCATAGTGCGTCAGGGCGTAGCCGAGGATCATCTTGAACTCGAAATCGACCAGGAAGCGACCGGGACACGCGTGCTTGCCGTGGTTCCAGGGCAGGAACTCGACCGATGACGAAACGAAACTCAGGTTGTTCAGGCCGGGCTTTCCAGTCGACGCATCTGCAGCTGCCTCACGCGGGCGGGAGAATCGGAACGGGTCGTACTTGAAGGGCTCCACAAAGGTATCGGCGTCAGTCTGACATTGGTATGCTAGAATGGAGACCATGGAACCGTGTGGGAGATGGATACCATCTTCTGTCACCAGTCCATTCTTGGCAATGACCAAACGCTGAACGGCACGACCAAGGAACGTGTGTAGGCGCAAAGTCTCGCGCGAAATGCTGTCGATTCGGGTCATGGTGGCCATGTTCGCCTTTGTCCAGTTCTTTGAGCTAAAGTCGCCACCCTCTCCCATCACGCGGTTCACCTCGTCACGGATAACATCCACGGTCTTGAACTCCCTGTTTGAGTCGAGCACATCCAGGATCAAGTTGTGAAGAGTCAAAATGGTCTGGTGCATGGTACCAAAGTTCATGACAGCGAGTCGCTTGGTCATATCCGACAGGCTGCGGAGTTCTTCAGGGCGTTCCTTGGCGGCGTGGTCGAATAACATTTGCAAAAGGTCCTTAGGTTTCTCCATGGCCGGGTTCTTGGCGTGCTCCTCGAGAATTCGAAGTCGTTCTTGAAAAAGTGGTTCGAAGCGCTGCTCGAGGGCCTTGATCTTGGGCGGCATGGAACGAGCTGCCCACGGGCCGAGAAAGGGCTTCAGAGGCTTGCGTACGGAAGCTAACCATCCAGCAGCATCCAGCATACCGTCGACGACACCGTAGCATGTCTCAACAAACGTCGGGTCGCGACCTGTTGGTGTATCAATGTTAGCGTGTGGATTGACGAGGCGTCTTGGGCAACTTACACAAGCGGCGGCCTTCAGGGGAATCTCCAAGAGTGAAACGCAGAGTCAGTTGTCCTCCCATCGCACGACAGGTTGGAAAGAGATCGATTTCTTTCCAATTCTCAACGTCGCTTCCAAAGTTGGCCTCGAAGGAAGCATCGAGCTCGTCACTCATAATCGCGGCAAGGTTCTCCAAGACACTGGTCAAGTCGTTCTTGATGATCCAGCCACCCCATGGATCATAGGCAAACTTGTGGCCAAGAGTGTGCTGAAGCTGGATACCGTCAATCTGCGCATCCAAGGAGCTGACGACGCTGTCGGGCTGCCTCATCAGCCATGACAGTGCGCTGGGGGGCAGGATAACCTCGTCATTGGGACCGAAGACGGGGATAAGCACGGCCTTGCCCTTCTTGGAGTACTACATGCAAACAGGTCAGTACGGGCAGCCTTTTGAATGGGAACATGCCTGCCTGTATAGGCGCCGGGCTGCGCTAGAAAGGTCAATAACGTACGTTCTCGTAAATGTCGTTGAAGACAGTCAAGCTGTCCTCGTGAAACTTCTTTCTCATAGCAGACCATGATATCCCTTCCTTTTGGCCAAGGCGCTGCAGGTTCTTTGGGTACTGGATGGTGAAGAATGACCGGTAAGCTAGGACCAAGGCGACGAGAATGGCAGCCGATATGACGAGCACCCGGTGGGACGGGACATAGTCCGCCCAGTTTTGGAGTAGATCTTCCATATTTGGCAGACTGGATGGGTTAATGCCCACGAAGCATGCAGAGTGCACTTAATCTGCAAGCAAAGAGGCGGAAACGCACGTCAGGTGTCAGTCAGACGGACGGGACTGGGGGAAAGAGGGAGGAAGATCCAAGACAGTGGGAAGAAAATACAATAGGCGGCTGCTGTGGCGCCCGACGAGGTGTTTTTGTTGCAACTTTCTAGCGGGCCACCGCCAGGCGGTATCGGCGGTGCATTGGTCAGGGAAAGGACGGAAAAGAGAGACAGAGACTGAGCAAGGAAGAAAATTTCACCAAATGGCAAGAAAAGAACCTGGCCGACGAAAAAAAAAGGCTCCGCTAAGGAAAACCGCCGTGATCATCCTTGTCTAAAAGATCTGATAATCTAATCAGATTAGATCTATTCGGTAGTTTAGAGGGGCACAACTCCACTTGAGCGTCGTCAACCCCTCAAAAACGGCCATTGTCGCGTCCTCTCCCAGCAGCCAGCAGCCAGCAGCCAGCAGCCAGCAGTTCCGGCGTATGTGCGCCTGTGATGCAGAGCAAAGTGCCCACTGCCAGGTGCCTGGGATGTCGGGAAACAGAAACACGACCACGAGGTAAAAAGACTGGAGAGGCAAAGCAGATTGGAATGGGAGGACCTCGGTTCTCTCGCGGTCATGGTTCGCATTAGGTAAGTCACTCATCTCTCAAACGATGCAACCCTCGTGCTGGCCAACCCATCAGCCAAACAGGCGCCATCGTTGCCCTGGTGGTGTGGATCTTCTGGAACAAGCTTCTCTTGCATGGCGACATGTGTGCCCCGAAATGAGTCGTTTTATTCGTGATGGTTCCGTGGGAAATCCCGCATTCTTTATTCTTTACTTAAATCTCTTCGGTTGCCTGTCTGTCTGCCCTGCTCGCCCTGCTCGATTGAATTGTGACGTGTCTCCCCGTGACAAGGATATCATGACAGATCAAGGTCTTGGCTGAATGCAGGGAAAAAGAAAGAGATGCAGTTCAAATAGTAACGACGCCGGTTTCGTTGATGATCAGAATGAGTAGCAGCGGCAGCCCTGCAGTGAGCAAGATCGGAAGCCACAGCACTGCTTCGGGGGCCGCTACTGAGCCGTTGAGCCCGCGAGTCCGCTATTTCACCCCACTAAATTACTGACGCCTCCCCCTCCCCTCGGAGTTACGATGGTGTGTTGCGAGGATGGAATTGGAAGGTCTTTAATAACATGAATAAGCCACCCGTTGCACATGATGCTCTTGAGCCAAACTGTCCGGCTGATATCTGAGTAAAGACTACAGACGTCAATGACAAGTGAATCTTCTTGTTCATTTTCTTTTGATCTGTTCGGCTCCCTAGAGACGAGTGACGGAAGAAAACCTGGACAGGCGGTTTCATATGATGAAATCCATCAAGCCGGGCGAATACGTACCAATTGTCGCACGAAAATGAGCGCTTGCGGATAATAATCATCATAAGAAGCATTCGCGACGACGAGCATTCGTTCATGTTCCACTATACTCAAAGAGAGCCTATATCCTCGCTCTGGCCAACTCCTATAAGTGCAGGTGCTCATTCGACATCGAACACGGCATTGGTCTGATACTTGGTCTCAACATTAAAAAGTCAGCGAGTATAAGCTCTTCGGAAATGCATATGATAAATTGAGCCGTGGGTGGCATAATCATGAACATGTTGTACAGGGAGCGTACTGTCCGCATGATCTATTTCAGTCAAATGGTAATTGAAATGGTTGATGTGTAATCTAATCATTTCTCAAGTCGCTCGCTCATGTGATACCCATGCCAACGAGATCTCCTTAATACTTCTTAAATCATCGAGTACCAAAAGGAAAAAGTCATGTAAGATTTACAATATCGTCAACCATCATCCAGCAGCGAGCGCACGTGACGTATGCATGGAGAAACTGGCGGGCTTTTCACCGCAATTTTAACCTGCACAGAGTCGACAAATGTACAGACGTTGATGCTAAGCACATATATGTACCAACCATCAAAGAAATTACAGGCGCTGACGGCAACAAGATCTCTGGAGAGTTTCAATGACACTTCGAACAGTCCCTTTAGCTTCATGACAATGGTCTAGACCACATAGAGCTATAAATATACATAAGCCATAGCAGAACTTCCTCTCAGGATCCCCTAGAAATAGTTGGGCAGGGTTATCTCGAGTGTTCAATTCGAATCCAGACCATATATTATGTCCATTGTCCAGGTATTCACAGCATCGCAACTAGGTGCATCTATAACTCACACGCATTGGTATTTTACGAGAAGACGGAGGAGAGATGCAACAAATATATTTTTCCGACCTGATATATGGAATCGTGCCTTTTGGCTTTGCGCAAGCCTTGTAACCAAAGTCGTGATCCACCATTATCTCACCAGATCCTTCCATCATTACGTGCCAAAAGATGATTAGGTACACATTTTTTTTTTTTTTTTTTACAGAGCCGACTTGGGAGATGAGAAGGACTCCTCGTGAACCTCTGCGTGAATCTCCTTTTCGACCTGGTGAATGTTGATGTGGGCAACAGCGTCGGCGCCGTCGAAGATGCGGGCAATCTCTTCCAGGGTCGGGCCCTTAGTCTCGACGTAGACGAAATACACAAAGAGGAACTCGCAAAAGTCCCAGAGCTGCAAAATGACAAGTCGTTAGTTACGTATTCTGACAAGTATTGATTCACCGATTCAGGAAATGACTTACAGTGTAGAACAACATAAAGTTCCAGTGGTGGGGAAGGTTGAGCCAGGCCAGCTGGTTGGTCTGGTTACCGAGAGCCAGGACGGCCTGGACGGTGATGTTCATAATCATCATGCCCTTGGCGCGGAGGCTAAAGGGCAGAATCTCGAGGGCGTAGGCAATGAGCAGACCCGAGAAACCCATGTCGTAAAAGGCGGAGAAGAGCCAGATGAAGACGAGCTGGGCGTAGCCGGAGCCCGTGTTGGTGCCGTCCGAGTTCTCGTAGACGGCGCCGCAGATGGTCCAGCACACAAAGGCGAAGCACATGCCGCCGGCCGAGATGAGGAACAGGGGGCGACGGCCGAAGCGGTCGACGTTCATGGCGGCTACGATGGTGATGATGAGATCGTAAATGGTTCTACCGGTGCTGAGCTGTTGTTTTTCCAGATGTGTCAGCAAAACTTGTTCAATACATAGAAATGAGGCAGTCGATGGGAGAGAAAGTCAAAACATACACCAAGCTTCTGGTTCTGAACCACAATACCGGCACCCTCGTAAATTGTGTTCATGTAGTTGGAGAAGAGAGCGTTTCCACTGTACTGCGAAATGATACCCAGAGAAATGAGAATGGCCAATCGCCACCGGTTGCCCTTGGTGCGGAGGAAGTCGGCGTAGCCAGTAGCGCGGTCGGCCTCCCTCTCGAGGCGCATGGTCTCGCGGATCTCGCGAAACTCGAACTGGACCGTCGTGTTGTTGCGGTCGCCGGAGCCGTGGTAGTAGGCGAGCATGTTGAGGGCCTCCTCCTCGCGGTCCTTGGACAGCAAGTAACGTGGGGACTCGGGGATCCAGTAGATGAAGGCGAGCTGGATCAGCGAGGGGACGACCTGGATGAAGGTAATGGAACGCCAGGACCAGTCGCTGGCGATGGTGGCGGTGCCCCAGCCGATGCAAGACACGATGAGGGCGCCCGCGTTCCAGAGACAGTTGTACACAGCCGTGACGGGGCCGCGGTGCTGCGGGTGGCAGATCTCGGTGAGCAGTAGGGGCGAGGACATTTGGGCGAAACTGTTTCCGAAACCGAGGAGGAATCTACCGGCAATGTACACTTTTTTCATCAAGAGTTAGTATCATACCTGATCCATAAGACTGCTGCTCTCCGAGGCGGATCTTCTAGCAGAATTGAACTCACTGTTGTAGCCATTGCAGAACGCAGTCAAGCAACCACCGAGAACCATGAACAGACAGCCAATGACAATGGCAATCTTTCGTCCATAGTGATCAGCTACGTAAGGACTATATCACTTGGCGTCAGTATGAATTGGGAATGAACCAGGCAAGTGAATGGCGCCGATTGTCAAAACTTACGTGACGAAGAAACTGATGATACTGCCAATGCTGAACATGTTGACCAGGAGACCCAGATATTGTGTACCCATGGCATTGTGAGGGTCGGCCTCGGGGAAGAACTTTGTCCAGAGATCAATCTGCTGCGATGTGTTTACCAGCATTCTGAAAAGAAACTTATTAGTAAAAGTCCGACGGGCAAAATCGTTTTCAGACCAAAACAGCTTGTGCTCACCCGTCGTAACCAGTGGTGGCGGAAGCAACCATCAGCACGCTTCCCCAGAGATACAGTTTTCGAAGATTGGGATCCTTGGTCCAGGAGACTCTTTCAAACGTAGGTGCCTCCTCCTGGGCGAGGTGGACATCTTCAAGATGCCCCTTGGCACCTTTCTCGGGAATGTGAACCATTGTTGGACCGGCGACAAGCTTGCCAAGGCTTGATCTGTATTGTAGTAGCAAGAGACGATTCCGATGGCGCAAGTACTTGACTGGCTCTTCAAAACAGAAACCCACTTGTCGAGAGTGAGTGAACCTCTGGCAAGAGAGAGAGGAAAGAAAGTCACACAATGCCATAGAGTCCAGGTGGGAAAGCTTCGCAATAT
Organism: Neopestalotiopsis clavispora; assembly: GCA_014621435.1. Lineage (NCBI taxonomy): Eukaryota > Fungi > Ascomycota > Sordariomycetes > Amphisphaeriales > Sporocadaceae > Neopestalotiopsis > Neopestalotiopsis clavispora. Next base: position 58,544 of record JAANBA010000018.1, read on the forward strand.
ATCCTGAGGAGCATTTTCACGGCCGCGAACTCCAAGGGTTCAAAGTACCTGGCCCGTCTAAAGTCTTGGGGGTCACATTGGAGCGGGGGTTGGTCTAGCAAGGATGTATGGTCAGGTCAGTTATTAGCCAGGATTCGAGAATCAGCAAACAACAAAAACTATAGCTGATCTCGCTTCCGGTGTACGAAGAGTACGTAGGCATATAGCCTGTCCGTTACCAAGAAGGGGTAGCCATGTGGGCATGCGGACTAGTCCTCTTCTGAGAGAAGATGCCTGAGGGGGGCCGGGTTAGGAACCTGGACTTAGCTTCGAGTGAAGTGAAGTTGTGGAAAAAAGTCCCAATTGGCGGTAACGGTCCTGCGGGACAAGGGTGACTGGGGCGGCACATTATCCTCGGTGTGCCGACAGTAGGTTGCTATAGACATGGCTGGATCCGGCGCGCGCCCGATGGTGGAAGGGGGCCTGGGAATTGGCTCCGGTGCTGACTGTGCCTTTCCTCGTGGCTTGGGGGAGGCGGACCGAAGATCCTGAGTGCCGTGGACAAATCTGACAGAAGAGGATATCTGCTTTCACGTGCTATGTGAAGTACTTACTGCCTCTGATACTGTCGCATTATATCAATCTGACCTGTTCATGGTTTCAAATGGTTTTGGCAGTTCATCTTGCGTTGATTGTACGATGGCAGTCTCGATTGCCATATACTAGATCATATGCTGGTCATGCTGAGTAGTGGGCCTCGTTACATACTGGGCATGCAAATGGTTCCATGGCAAGTCAATCGTGCTATTTTGGCCCTGAATTAGCAGATGGCAGTGAGGGTCCTGCGAGTACTGTACTGTACAATACCTACCAGCAGAAAAGAATTATGGCGAGTCTGGGGTAACGGGGAAGGGGAATTTGGGGTAGCGTCTTCTCCAACAAGACAAGGGATCTATAGGTCCGGTTAAAATCACCGGCTCTCCGGGAGATATCAAAAACCTCCAATAGAACCATGCACAAAATGTGGAGAACGGGACGAAGCGATTTCGAATAGACAGCAATTCACAGTAGCAGGAGCAAGTCACGCTATCCAACAGCCCCAGATCTGCACCCTAACCTAGGAAATCGGAAGTTGGGAAGCGTTGCCAGAAGAGACTACGATTTGCCCTGGATCGGCTCACTTGATGATCATATGACTTTTCTTGCCAACCCAAGCCAGTGAACCAGGAAACAGCGTTGGATCCTGAGCAGCATTCCAAGCTTCACCAAGCTCTTTTACCAGCCCACTGTGAACTATCCACATGTCTGTGCTGCATTAATTTCGTCCGTACCATGTGGAAAACGTACATGACTAAGACACTGTTGACTTTGTTTATGCATGACCACTGGTGCCTTGGCAATCAGCAACAGATTTGCTACTGGATGATTCACTGATCCAGATCCGTAAAGAACAATGAGTTTTTAGACAGTTCAATATGTACAACATACAGCCGGAAGAGAAGGGCCGAGAAACGACAGAGAACTCCTCCTGTGGTGTGCCAGCTGATGAAGCCTTGAACGCTCCTTTGAAAATCCTGCCTCCAAAAGTGCGCGTCGTCTATCAATTCTAGATGAGCAATAGGATTCCTCGCTACCAAACAGTGGTTGTCGGAGGCAGGCCACAGCTGACGAATGCAAACGTTTTACTGGTCGTCGTATTGACACATATGTAGCCTCTTTGGTGCGGTTGTATGGTCCAATGGCCCTCGCATTGCGGCCATGAAAAGTAATTCCCCTTCAAAGCAACCCATGATATGCATATAATAAACCTGCCAAGTCTAAGAAACTAGTCGATCCAGCTCCTCGGGACTATCATTTCCATAACGCGCATCTCGCTTGCCTTTCAGTGACACTGTACATATTAGAAGCGGCTTGAGTTGACCATGATTCGTTCGCCTCTGTTCTACCCACCATACGAAATAAATTGTGCATGTCAGTATGCGCTCAAATTGTTCTTGATTTCTCGCCCTTGTATTACATTCGTCTGCCCGTATGCACAATAGCTCGAAGAAGGATCAAAAGCCTAGCTCTAGGAAACAGACTTGTCCCTAAGTTCACTTTTACCTACCCATGTCGTTCAAGGTCGAGCTGTATTTAGCCTGAATGGCTCCCGGATCGAGGCTACGCAAGCCCCCATGCCAGGTGGCTTGGGTTAGGTCCGACATTTTGAGCCAGGAACTTAAAAAAGAAGGATTCCAACACTAGCATCTGATGCCAAGTGGTTCCATTGAGCCGCATAGACCTACAAAGTTTTGTTGCTGGCGCATAACCTCTATATCGGCCCAGAGGGAGCGCTACTTTGCTTTGTCCCGGATGGCGATTTTGAGTCATTTTCTATGATGTTGGTGGGAACTCGGGCGTCTTTGTGAAAAAAGAGCAATAGCGGCTTTCAAATTGTATCCTGACTACTTTCCATTCTTTCCTTCGTATGGGAGGCGAAAGAGGCTTGTTCCCTTTGTGAGTACTCTGTCCTTGAGGTCAAGCGGCTGGAATATCACTCCCATGTCAGTAATCTCGAAATCTAGAAATCTAAATAGGAATAACATGGGATGATGAATCATGATCAAATGAGCTTCAATCGCAGAGATTGATGACAGTCGGTCTCATTTCCTTCAACAATCCCGTGCTTCACAAGACTAACGATTGAAGCTGAAAAACCAACTACCAACGTGTCGTTTTCAAGACAGAACAAACCATCTGTGGCTGTCCGGCTCAAGACTGCATTGTGAGTCTACCTGATCAATGATTGTGACAGGTTCTCCCATGTTCATGGCATGATTTGGGATTGTGTTTGATAGGACAGTAGCCTGGTATCTAGTGTGAGCATTCCTCAGGTAAGGTTAACATTGTTAACTTGAACCCGCTCCAAGCATACCATAACTTTTGTCTATGAGCATTTCGCATAACTAGCCACAACAGTGTTCCCAGAACAGACTCCTGCCTGGTCTCTACCTCGTGTATGAGATCCAATCCATCATTGCTCGCTCGATTTATTTGACACCATGGCGTATAAAGTGACCTCTCACTCGTATAACACCGAATCCTCCTCAAATAATGGGTATCCTATAACAACAACATTTTCGCTCACAACCAATCCAGACGCCTTTCCTGGCCGACTTTTACACAGACAAATTTACCAATCCTAGCAGCCTAACAAACTCCATCTTTTGTCAAAACAACAGCATCAACACATCCAACAGGCCGATCAGGCCTCATCATCCATCATTTCGTCTTCCACTGGGCTGCGCACGAAAGAGGGATTGCCAACCGGGTCAGCGTACATTTCGACACCATCGCCAAGCTGGAGTTCGCTGATCTTTTGCATCGCAATCTCCAGCTTATCCTTCTGACTCTTCAATTGATCACGTTTCGTTGCCGTGACTAGGTCTTCCTCCATTAGGCGGTTAAACGTATCGTGATCTACTAAGTCATTAGTCAATTTTTTCATCCGGACATGCCTTGAGTACTTACCAGGATTCTGCAATCCAAGTTTTCTCTCCAAGAATTGATGAAGGTTATCAGATGCAACGTCACGAAAGAGTTTTGACTTCACGCTCAAGGTGACACCCTCAACAAGTCGCATGCCCGCGAGGATGTAGTAACCGCGCACCATTGCAGCAACTCCAAGTTCAGTGTTGAACTCATCCGGACCAAGTTTGGAAAGGTTCTTAGCAATCTTTTCCTTCTCCTCGGTGATGGCGTCCTGTGTCATTCTGTTCATGGGGCGGGTTTTGTAGTCGAAGCCGAATACGCCGATAGCACGAAGACGTTCGATTGACCGGGCACGTTGAAGAGTTGCGATCTCTTCCTCTCGATACCTCTTCAACGCATCCTTGTTCGTCGTGAACATTTGATATGTTTCGCATTGAAACAGATCCATGACTGCCGCCGACTGAAGGCTGTCCATTTTCGTGATGTATTCGGTCAAATAAACTTGAGACTCAACGAAAATTAAGCGTTTTGCTAACGAGGCCATGCTCTTAGTCAATGCCCCGTTAAGCATGGATCCGAACAACCTCATTGTGTGCTCAATATAGCGCTCGATGGGGCCCTGCCAATTGGAGATGGCTCTGTTGGTAAGGAGATCATATACGTCCTCCGGAACAACATCAGCTGGCAAACCAGCACGTCTTCGACTAGCCAGAACATTCTGAATAAGGCGGATATCAAGACCGCGTCGACCAAGACTGTAGAACTCGGCGAAAGGAGACTGTGGGTCTGGCCCTGGAGTCCCCTGAACGCTATGGGGTGTCCCGGTCACGCCAAAGAAGGGCTGCTCCATCTTAACAGTGGTGGGTGTGCTGACCTCGACCCTCTGTCTTTTGGAAGGCGTAGCATTTCCTCTGATCGTCGAGTCGCTAGCTCGTGGGTTTGTACGCTTTCTTGAAGGGGTCTCGGCTGCCACATTCTCCGAGTCTGATGTGAGGTCGACAGTGTTATCAATGCTTTCTCGGTATTGAGCCCGCTCTTGGGTTCTAACCGTGCACGTCGGCTTCATAGCAAGAATGCATGCTTGGAACTGCTTGTTGAGCTGATCCCAGCGAGACTGGAAGTCTGTATATTGAGTAGCATCCTTGACAGCCTCCTTGAATTGTGTCAGAGACTGTCTGACCTCGTACTCCACATTGCGTGGGAGTTCGGGAAGTTCAGAGAGCTGAGACTCGATATCTCTCTTGGCTTCTCGAATTCGGTGCGCAATTTGTGGCAAGCTCCTAGAAAATGCTTCGCCGAGGAGGGTAGAAAGGAAATCTCCAAGGCCTGCGACACCACAGCGATCGTGGTAGGGGCTGAATTCTTGAGGCCATCTCTCGTCGTTGACATTGAAAAATTGTTCCTCCCATTGATTCATCCGCTCGAGCGACTCATGGTTGTCTAGAGCTGGACGAGATGTGATGAAGTACCCGTAACCGACGCGATGTTTTTCGCCGCGTAGAACAGACAACCAAGATGCAATGTCTTCTTTGCGATGCATATCGGCTTTTGTCATGATACCACTTGCCCAATCGTTAGCTCAGATTACTCATGTACGAGATATGTTATGGGTGACTTACACTGTTCTTCCTTGTGCCTTGGCTTCTCGAATCAGGCCGAGAGAAATTGACGTTTCGGGGTCGTTATTCATTGGAAGAGCCCAGAGAATGATGGCCTCGTCTCGACTGATATATTCTTTGGCCAAGTTCTTCACTACCTGGACAAGATATTCGTCTTCTTCCTGAGCCGGAGTCGAGAAGACACCAGGTAGGTCGTAGAAGCTGAGATCTGGATAGCTGGGGCCCTTCATTTCGAGTGACACAATGTTTGGCGAAAATTGTGCATGTGTCTGCTCAGCGGCATACTGAAGCGTATGGTCCCGGGCATAAGCTCCCTGACCAGGAACGTATAATGAAGCTGGGGTCTCGTGGTTGAGAATAGCAACCTGAGCCCAGCGCAGGACATCCTCGATTTGGTGACGATCCTCAAAATCGATGGACTTGAAATGCACCTGCTTCATGCCGTTCTCCCGTCTTTTCCAGGGGTGGAACGGATCGCTGTCGCGTACATTGCTTTTCCTGATCCGGCCTTGAGGTGGTTGATAGTCGTAGCCCTGCTGTAGTGAGACTGTACAAGACCAGCGTTGGTGGCTGCTAAGTCGAATGTGAATAGGGCAGCGTGTGCAAACACCACCACTGCGCGGCAGATCAAGCTCGGCGAGACCTGACATCAGGCTTGATTTGCCGGCGGACTGGTCACCGACCATCACCAAATTCGGAAGCTTGGCAAATTCTCGAAGACCAAGTTGTTGCAGTTCGGCCAAGACGTCATTGCAATCTTTCACCTTTGATGCAATATTGGCAAAAGATTGATTCACCATGAGGGTGTCACCAGTCTGGGAAGATGGCGTGCTCCGACTGCGCTGAGGGTCATTATGGGCAGGATGATTCCGAGTTCTCAGCTCCATAAGCTGAGGAGTATCATGAGTCGACTCGGACTGCATATCGTCACTGCGTTGAGCCTGGTTTGCAGCATGAACTGCGCGCGTATCAATGCTGGCTGTGTCCCAAGTCAGTGGAGAGTACGATAATGTGGTGGGTAAGTAAGAAGTGACCTACGTGCGTGTGAGCGAGAAAAGGGTTGAGTTCCGTGGTTTGACGGTGCAGCTGGAGGTGCCATTTGCCCATTCACATCCACAGGAGGCGTTCGGCTTGGAGAGCGTGAAGGCGACGAAGGTGACGGCTTGGGCTCCTCCTGAGGCTCTTGCTTAATGCGCCTACGAGGCATCTTGCATATGATGTGGATGACCAGGAAACTGTCACAACGGTCAGCGGCAGTTGATAATTTATAATTTGATAATGGAATAAAATATTGATCACTTACTCGACGGGGAATTGCTTTTGCCTCGATTGTCCGCCCACCTTAGGCGGAAATTTCGGTTTGGTGGTTTCAGGGTTCCTGCCAAATTTCTTCTGCGACGGCCAATGCAGGAAGTCGCGATAGATGCTACCGTAGATGCAACAATTGACCAATTCAGGCGTCGACTTAGAAGAAGAAAGGAGGATGCGCGTGAAGAACCGATTGTGACCTCGAAACAATCTCGAGGTCTGTTATTATCTGCTAAGGCTGTTGTGCAAAATGGCTGTGCTTGCTAACAGCTCCCATCTGAAATTGGGGGATGGTCGCGTTGGTTGCTGGAGTTCAGGCGCGAAACTGGGTGGCTGGCAGGCACGTTGGTTTTTGGGGGTCGCCTGGGTGGGGACGCTTGGCCAGACTAAGTCACTAAACAGTACTAAACAGCAATTCACGTTGCGCTGTACAAATTTGTACGGCAGATTGTGAATAGTCCATTACACCTTACCAAGAATATGCTTGAATAATGTGCGTAGACAAATTTACTTTTTACTTTGCCCTTGAAAGTGCCTGGGTCAAGGTAAGCAAGTGTAGGAAGTTGTAGCATAACACGAGTAATAGACGATTGGATGTGAGCACTTGTTGCGAGGCCGCAGTAGTCGTGGAGGGTGCAACTGCACCAATGGCAGGCTCTCGACATTGATGATCTGAAAAAGAACCCCCTTGCCTCAGGTTTGCTTTTGCTCTTATCAACGGCTGTTTGCTGGGCTAATATTTCGGCAATTACAATTGCAGCGTAAGGAATACATAGTGAAAATTCACAAGATGCAGTACTTGCCCTCAGTCAAGTCAAAAAGCGCTTACGGACCAAATGGGTTCACAGACTTGTATGATGCATATATGCAAAATGTAACATGAAGGCATGGTACTACTGTACACGTATACTTGGATTCTTCTTTAAAGCACGATGGGGATTGAACAAGAGATGCGGAAATTCAGAAATAGCCAAACGAGAAAGACGCACAGCAAATATTTCTCAGACTCTCATCCAGGTAGGATGCTAGGGTCGGGAGGATACATTGTATGATGCCACGTGTATAGGCGGCCATTGAAACAATTATGCCCAAAGGACACAAAACGAATAATCGGCACATATTCCAAAACAATTAAGAGTTGTATACAACAGACCTAAGGACAACAACTCTTTAGCTCACCGATTGTCGATTATTCAACTATGATCCAGTCAGTTCGGGGGTTTCAGTCGTGCGGCGGCAAGTCACTCATCCCATACGCACCACTGAGCCTCCTTCCCAGGATTGGGCCCTCTTCCTCGTCGCGTACTCGATGCCATCCCCTACCATCTCTGTCTTCTAGCTCTGTGCCAGGCGCAGGGTACGGGGTGTCACACTCCCTGCTGGTCAATCGTGGCCAGTATCTGCGGTAGCTCCAAAACCCAATGACCATGCCCAAAAGCGATCCTGTACAAACATCATAGACGTCGTGTCTGTAGTCTTGGCAACGGCTGATAGCAATCATCGCCGCGCCTACCAATGGCGTCAGAGCTACCAGCGCCCTGCCCAAGTCTTTCTTGTCCTTGAATATTCTCAGCTGCCCCGCCAGGAAGAGGGCAGTATAGCCAAGACCCGCGAAACTGAAGCTAGAGTGACCACTGGGAAACGAACGCCAGCCGTCATGCAGAACATGGTGGTCCGTCTCAGTGCACACGTCGATCGTGACCAAAGTATTTATCGGTGTGCCAGATCTGGGTTTACATCTTGCGATCAAGTCGGGTCGTGGTCTTCCAACCATATTCTTCACAATGTCCGTCAGGAAACTCGTAAGAATCACGGCAATGGCCAGCCCCAGAATTGTGGAGTGATGCTTGTGGAATGACGCTCTGGTTGCGCCATTGACGAGGACGACGAATATCAGTGGTATAAAGGCTGCGTAAGTGATGCCCCAGGTAACAGGTACTCGTTCGTGCTCGGCGTGCGGAAATGCGATGCGTAGATCGTTGACATAGAACATGCGATGGAAGGGCTCGACCAGAAACTGGATCAGGAGGTACGCCGTCAGGAGCCCAACGAAGCCGACATAATCGGGCGCATATGTGTGCTACAATCCATTCGGCATCAGTATAAAGGTTGAGACTCGGGTTTGCGATTGCTGCGACCGTGGTGTGCAACGTCGCCTTGGCGTGGGAGTTGTAGCCCAACCTCGCTTTCAGAGAGGTAGAGCTGAAAGAGGACAACGTACCGTCCAGAACCTGCCGACAGCACCCAAGACGCCTCCGCCCTCGGTATTGCCATTGTTTCCAGATCGCGGAGCCATCATGGAAAGTCACCGGCCACGAAAGTTCCTGAAAGCATTCCACAGCATTGTTTTCTCGGGGTAGAAGGGGGAAATGTAGGTACGAGCTGTAATTGATGACGGTGTCGAGCTTGTAAGGAGGTCGCGTGTCCAGCGATGCGCTAAGATCAGCGGGTCATGCTTGTTAAGAGCTTGCATACTGCCCTGTGGACGAGGACTGGAGCACGTACGTATACGTAGTGCGGCGCCCGCAGCGGCCCGCAATGGCGCAGCTATTAATCACAATTCAATACAATATCCTAACCTGCTCCACGAAAAACAGGGTGTCATTTACCTTGAAACATCGTTTCGCAGTAATTGGGAAAGGAAATTGAGATAACTGATTCGAATTATCATAAATCGCTTCTTCGGTACTTTCCCAGCTCGGCTGTTATCTTTCGATTTGTCTATTGTCATGTCCATTACAAGACACTCGTATCTGTGTTGAATTTCTTTGGAATAGCATGCATATAATGAGGACCAAAACAGTATGGAGCGGGGTTTCTTCACCACCGGGCTTGTTTTTCCTCCGATACAGATTCCCGAACCTAGAGTTTATACTTGTGTCAACATACATAACGGCTTACACGGGCCCTGCAGGGAGGCGGCGCTGTCTACCAGCATCTACTCGTAAAAGTGCAGTCTTGGGATGGTAAATACCCCAATGATGTCAAGCTATATACAATGCACATATACAGAACTCAAGACTGGGCAAGTGCTTTGAGGAGGCCCTCATCCTTTACATCCTTTTCAACCAATTGCTTCTGTGATACACCGTCCTCAGTGCGGGTGTATTTCACTAGGGTGGGAATTGCCTTCAGATCCCACTTTGTCCTGAATATGCTATCCGGGCTCTTCCACCTGAAGCAAATGTTAGCATTGTCATCGAAGAGAAGGACTTCCAGGCGGCAATCGTAGTTTGCAGAGCAATCGGGTTTATACTTACTGAGGAAGTGAGCCAACGCTCACCACGAGGATCTCCTCTGACCGCTTTTCAAAGTACTTCTGCACGACCGGAATGGCAGCTCGCACGTCTGGGCACCAGGGTTTGCCAGTCGATGCATCATTGTCGCAGATGAAGAAGACGTAGGCCGAGTCGCCCACATTAGACAGGCGGTCGGTCAGTCCCTGCCAGGAGGACGGCAGGGAAGACGTAGCAGTGTTGACGAGAACCATGTTGGCCTTTGTTGGCGGATGGTTGAGAAATTTCCGAAGATGGGAATTTGAGATCTGTTTATTGACTTGCCAGAAGTTGCGAATAAGAGAACTCGTGATCTTTGAACGGACCATTTGTATAATCACGCAATTCGAAGATGAAATGGTTTAGCAATTTTGCTGAATACCTCTCCTCAACGGCTCGACGCCTGCCAACAGGTCCCGCTTGATTGGTGCGGGCCGGCACCAATCACAATTATAGCGGCTGTGTATTGTGTGACTGAGGTACAGGAGAATCGAGATTGGATATACTATTACTGATCTCAGTATGCACATCTGCGAAGACCACGACGTGCGTCAAATCAGGTGAAACTACTTACAGCTTGCTTCAAATGTCTAGATTCTACGCATAGCTCGTGTCTTTACAATGGGAGGGCCCTGGGTCAAAAACTGACACATAGTTCATTGACTTGCCCACTTTTGATGTACTCATTACATTTACAGACAAGTAACTGCGACCGCGAGGTGTGAATGTACATGTTTTTTGTTGTGACATGTGCTCTTTCCTGAGATCAAATTATGGCTGGGCCGAAGTCCAGTCTCGGGCTTGCCAACGGGCACAAAATGCATGCCTGCCATTCAGATTCATTTCCGCAGCATAGAACGATTATTATTCCCACATAAACATTATCATTGTACTAATAAACAATATATATTCCAATATAACTATGCCGAGGAAACGAATCCTGGCACGCCGTCAGCCAGCCCAGGAGGACGATCATTACAGTGATCCCCTTTTCAGAGAGGACGGAGAGTCACCAGAAACTCCCACATTGTTTCATGAGCGGACACAACAGAGTACTGCGAAAACCTCACGGACCAAGAACAAAAACTTCCTCGCACGGCTTGTCTTGTATAAGCGCTCACGAAAGCGGAAGGATAATTTGGAACAGCTCGTCGCTGGTACAGAGTACAACAAAACTGATTACCGTGAGCGATGGCCGACTGTCACCACCCTTGTAGCACTATCAATTCCAAATTTTCTGGAAGACATTGATGAGGAGTTGGAGGAAGATGGAAAGGCTCGCCGCCGGTCGACAAAGGCCAAAGCTCTTGGGGCTGTGGCAATGCCGCTCGACTGGCTGGCCGATCGGCTTGGAAGTGTTTCCGAGCATTTGGGTCGCCAGATCGAGGTCGCTGACAGTCGGGCGCAAGAGAAAGCCGTGGCAACTTTGACAAGAGGAAGTACGGCAAAGCCGGGCAAGAGTACACACCCATATGATACTGGAGTAGTCCCGTCAGTGGAAGCTACTCCAAAAGAGATTCCTACTGCTCCGGCCGAGACGCAAGTCACGGATACTGGCAAGATCAAAGGAGACGGTCTGTCGAGAGGCAAGGGTGACCCGAGGTCTCCCACCAAACAGCGACACCGCCGACCTAGTGACAGATCTGCAACTTCAGAGAGGTCACACCATAAGATACTCCTGGAACACGGACGAGCCATTGCCACCCCTACCAACCAAAGATCAACTGCACAGGGACGGCAATACTTACAATTGTCCTCAGAAGCAATTGAAGAGCCGATGCTACTCGAGGAGCGAAACAAGTGGTAGAAACACTTTTTAGAGTCTGCAAAGAAGACAGAAAATCAAAGCGGTACCACCAATCCGAAGTCTAGACCAGAACAAGGACGTAGTCACTCGTCCTCCAGTGACGGGAACGATGTGAGAGTTCAAAAAGCCCGCGATCAGTGGAAGTCAGGCAAAGGCCGTCATGCCAGTGAACATCCCAGAGGGCCTGACGAGCAAGAAAAGTATCTTTCTCAGAACAGGGACTTTGTGCCTCAATCTCAGAAATTCGATCGCCACCCCAGCACGACGCAAACGAAATACGAACCGTCAAGGTATAGGGCCAGCAGACGAGCATCATCTACTGGTGAAGCACCGCAAGGTGTTCATAGTGGCGCAAACAAGCATTTGCTACGCCCACCACACCCTCCCAGCACCAGCAATAGTCCTGCATCAGCGCGTCCAAGACCTCGAAGCAGGCTTTCCAGTGAACATCAGGAGATTCGAACCACGGTGACAACGCCTAATTCTGCGCAACAAGGCTCATCGGAGGTCCATGATTTCGCGCCTTTGGATGCTCACTTCCCTCATCGACATCAAACGCCGAAAGCCGGGTTTCTTGGGCATTGGCTTGGGATGCTAAGCAACAAAGCACCCCCAAGTCGAGCAATAAGTCCCAGTGAGGATCTTGAAGAGTTGACTTTGATTGTACCTACGGAAGAAGTTATTGCTGCGCGGCGCCGATGTCCCAGCAATGTCACGACCGCCTCGAGAGAGTCAAAGAGAAGTCATAAGACAGAGCATACCCCTTCTTCGGATGCTCGCATCTCGTTCGAGGGAGACCCTCATCGACCACTGCTGGGGCAGAGGAGCAGTTGGTTCAGTATGAGGCGCAAGTCGTCGCCTTTGTTGGGCAAAAGCCAAAGGAAAACACTGACTCCAGCAAAGAACGACACTATTGCGTCTAGACGGACTCTTCGCGACAATACCTCCAAAGGCAAGAGTTCAGATATCAGTCGAGCTGGCAGTCGAGCGGGCCAGGGTATATCAGTGGTTGCAACATACACCGCCATTGCCCGTTTCATGCGTAGAGAAACCAATTGAGCATGTTGCATCTGCATCTGACCCATTATTTCCTTCAGCCTTGGTAAAGCATAGTACTGATGCAGCCTCGGTGACCTTGATGACCAATGATTGACTGATAAAAACTAAGCCAGACCCATTAATGGCTATAAAACCGCGCACATATTATATGATCGTCCTCAAAGCAACACCAACAAGCCCTATACTCTCCCTTCCTATGCATACTGACTCTTGTTTGAAGCTAGGAACAGAAAGTCCGCCGAAACCAATGCAACTTGTTAGCAATACAAATGCGGTCAGAGGTCGCCGAGGCACAAGCTAGCGGCAACGTTCCGCCGCGGATAGGGGGTTTCAAAATTTGGAAGGGCACGAAGCCGGCTTCGGCTGCCCACCTACACTAAATACGGAGGGACGATGGTGTACCGTGTTTGGTATCCGTAGCGCAAGTGCGGATGTAGAGCGGACATGCCAGAAGCCAGCCAGCACTGAGCAGTCAGCAGCCCAGCAGCCAGAAATCGATCATGATAGATGCTAGGTAGCACTGCCAATCCAATAGGGGCCCAGTGGAACAAGGCGTGTCAAAGGTGGGCCAGTGTTTCCCTAGGAAATGCCCCGATATGCCTGGGCATACCCAGCAAGCAAGTAACCCTACAGCACTGGTAACTGGGTCCTGGTCCGCATACCGGGATGTTGTAACCCGTCCGTGGGCTTTTCCGTACCTGTGAAGCAGCATTTCACCTAGGTGGGCGGTGGAGTTGGAGAAAAGCTTCTGCCGTTTTGACGCAATGCCGACTTTCATGCGAGAAGAGTTGCCTGCCAGCCTGCTTGCCTGTTGGTCGAGTCTGGCTGGTCCTTATTTAGTGATCTCCAGCTTATTATGTATTACACAGCAGAGATAGTGTGCTTCCAATCTGATCTACACGTGTTTCACTGCCCGCTACATCTTACTACACGTGTACGCTGCATGCCCTCCTGCATGTACCTGGACAATGGAGGTTGGAATGATGTGCGTCGAAGTTTTTTTCTGGGTTCCGGCTTCGATAGTGTTCCTAGGCCCAGATGCCACCCCACCATGATGATGCATTACGGGCAGCCTGGCAGGCAGGTAATAACTTTGTCAGGACTCAGTTGAGAGTCCGAACGTCCAGTTCGCCCGCCCCAGGGCTCTGGAGTCGGTGCAATTATTCTGGATGCCCCTCATCCGCCCGCGGTTGCAGGGGGCTAAAGTATATAGTCCTCTTACTTCTTCGCCCTTCCCGACCTCTGGAAAACATTTCAAAGTCTTGCAATATCAGATACCCTCTAGTAAACACATATTTTCAAAGTCTTTCACCAAAAAAACCAACCGCAAAAATGTCTTTGGCTGCTGCTCCCTCCAAGTGCTGCACTGTCGGCTCCCTGCACGAGTGAGTTGATAATGTCTCCCTGTTACGTCAGCTTGCTGGCACCTATCCCAATCTACCCCGCCATCCGTCGGCCTCGGCATGGGAGCGAGCTGCAGTGTATACTGCTAGCAATCTATGCTGGGCTGACAGGATCAATATGCATATTCTTCGGCCAATGAAGATTGCCAGTGGCCTTGAAGCTCTGAACAGCATTTTGGAAGCTATTCTCAAGTTTCTTCCGAGCTTGTTTTGTTCAGATCAGGCCTTGCAATGTGGATGGGAAGCTTCGGAGCTTTCCTCGCCATTGTCGACTAAACACGTATCCGCCCACACCAGCAGAACTGAATCTTGAAAGATCCAGACAAGCGAGAAACACCATGAACTAACCAAACCCAATCCACAGGGGTACTCCCACCGGCACCGACTTCAAGGTCGGCAAGTACGACGCCTACCTGGCCACGCCCGCCCCCGAGAAGGCCCACAAGGATGCCGCCATCCTGTACCTTCCCGACGTCATCAGCATCTGGCAGAACAGCAAGCTCATGGCCGACCAGTTCGCCGCCAACGGCTACCTGTGCCTCATCATTGACCTGTTCAACGGCGACCCCCTCTCCCTGAACCGCACTGGCGAGTTCGACTTCATGGCCTGGCTCACAAAGGGCAGCGACGGCAACAACCCCCACACCAAGGAGGCCGTCGACCCCATTGTTGAGGTCGCCATCAAGTACCTCAAGGAGGAGAAGGGCGTCAAGAAGCTGGGTGCCGTCGGTTACTGCTTCGGTGCCAAGGTATGTTCAACTCCCAATTCCAAACCTTTTTTTTTCTGCCCATGGGTATCTAACCACAATGTCTTTTTCAGTACGTCGCCCGCCACTTCCCCGAGATCTCGTCGGCTACTTTGCCCACCCCTCGTTCGTCGACGAGGACGAGCTCGCCGGCTTCAAGGGACCCCTCTCCATCGCCGCCGCCGAGACGGACGAGATCTTCCCCGCCGAGAACCGCCACAAGGCCGAGCAGATCCTCGCCAAGGGCGGCCTCCCCTACCAGATCAACCTCTACTCCCAGACCGTGCACGGCTTCACCGTCCGCTGCGACACCAGCAAGAAGATTGAAAAGTTCGCCAAGGAGCAGGCCTTTGTCCAGGCCGTTACCTGGTTCGACACCTGGTTGATCTGAATGCATGATGGAGAAGACCACGCTGCAAAGGTCAAGCTATGAAAGAGATATAAAGAAACGTTGAAACTTAGCGTACCTGGTAATCCCGGGTAGTAAATGAACATTGATGAAACTTTTTTGAACAAGCAAAGTCTTTATGAGTGTATCATGTTTTATATGCATGATATTCGTGAAGTGTCTGTACATCTATTCGCTCCCCTCCTTTTCAGCGCCTGTATCGAGGACGCCCTTCTCCCTCTCCTTGAGCAATTGACTATGAATGCCCTGCTTGCTAATCTTCATTGCCGCCTCTAATTCCCGCTCTTCCTCTCTCAGCGCTGCCCGGCCGTGCTCGAGTTGCCGCCTCTGTCTCCGCTTCTCTTCTGCAACCTGCCTCTCTCTCTCCGCCAGCGCCTTCTCTCGTTTCTGCCTATCATCTCGTGCTTTTTGTGCTGCTTCATCCTCTGCGGCCTCGCCTTCCTCTGGGGGTGAGGGCAGAGTCCCAATATATGCCAAGATCAGGGGGTCTCGTGTCTTTGCATCCAAGGACACATATCTGATATCCGCCAAAACCTGACTTGGCAGGTTCTCGAGCATTGTCTTGTTGTTCAGGTGCCTCGTCGGGATGCTCTTGAGAAGGGTCGTCAAGTCCTTCTTGAGCGTGTCGATTGGCATCTTCAATCTGCTAATGTACTCGCGGTAGAGCTTTTCGCGATCCTTGTCAATCAAGGACGTGTCGCGCATGGGCTCTTCTTTTCTGTACTTTCGCTTGAACTCGGGCCAGTATAGTTTTGGGTTGGCCTTTTCCTTCAAGAACGCGAGGTACGGGATACGGGGATCCTTCTTTTCTTCTTTCTGCCGGCGCTCCTTGATGACTTGAATCTGTTCCCGTGACCACTCTTCCCAAACATCCTTGCGACTCTTCATATTCGGAAGCACAGTATATCTTGGATCGTCAATGATCTTGCCGTCTTCTAGTAACTTGTCCCATGTTGAAAATGGACTGATGTTATAATCACTCAGCATGTCCTTGAACAGGTCTCGCGCGTCATCGTCAGACAAGGTAAAGCCCTCGGCGCCTTCGGGCCAGGTTGAAGGGTCCGTTCCGTCGTCGTACTCGCCAGGGTCGAGGCCGTAGTCTGCCCCCATGGCCTGCAGCTGAAATGCTATATCGTCTTCGGTGAACTCGGCCGGTAGATCATCGGCTGCTTCCTCGGTGCGCTGGCGTTTCGAAGGGTGCTCGTCATCTTCTTCTTCTCCTTCCGCGCCCTCGGCGCCTTCGTCGTCGGTCACCTCGACTTCCTCGTAGTCTGACCCTAGCTCTTCCTGCTCCTCTTCATCCTCGTCTTGCATCTCGACATCGTCTGTCGTTTGCGTCGCTTCGGCCGACGCTGATGCGGTAGTTGCTTCAGCCGTATTGCCGTCGACTTCCCCTGCTTCAACCCGTGCCGCTTGCTCGGCCTTTTCTCTCGCGCTTTGAATGTCCAGCTCAATGATGCCCTTCATCAGTTTCTCCGGTATCCGCCAGTAGCTCGCATTCTTCTCGGGATGGTACGCGAAGCGTCGCCCATACTTTGTGTAGACGAGAGTCCAAGGCTCGAAGCCAGGGATGACCACCTTGGATTTGGGCCGATCGTGGGGCTCGGGCTTGGGTCGGTCGCCGCCTCCTCTGTGATGTCCTCCCCGTCCCCGCGCATTGTTGTTGGCGTCGCCGCGCCCTGCTGGGCCATGTGGTTGCGGGCCGTACTGGGCCAGGAAGGCATTGGCGGCCGACGGATCAGCCAGAGACCCGACTGCTGCCGAGTACTGGCGATAGCTTGCTCGCGGGTCCTGAGCCGGCAGCGAGGAGGAAGGGGCAGACGGCGGCGGTGGCGGCGCGGACGAGGCGGCAAGTTCAGCGCCAGGTCTCTTGTAGGTCGACTCTTTGGTCGCGGCGTTGTAGTAATACGTATGGCCCGTCGGCGCCTTGTGCTCCGTCCATCCTGCAGGTAGAGGCGGCGGAGCATGCGCCGATGGCTTGTACGTTGATTTAAGCATGAAGCCGAGGAGCAGGCAGTTTGGATGTGCCGCAGGATCCCTCAATGGCTGTTGATTCGTGATGTAGACCCAAAGCTTGGGTTTAGGTACGTACGTCAGTCGGCAATTTTACAGTGGGATGTTTTTCTTGGAGCTTGGCTTAGCTAGAGGTGAGCACTGAGCAGCTACTACGCGGAAACGACCCGCCGCAATGCAGGAGCTCTGCTTTCAGTGGGGTTGGTCGCGTAGCACACTTTTACAGTGCGTCAGTAAGCACACCAGACTCACAAGGCACTTGATAGTATGTATAGCTGGACCATCCAATCACCAAAAAGTACATCGATATATGATCATTGTCAATCGGTATCCTAGTATATTGTGCAGCTTCCCCGGCTCTTTTTGTCGACTCGAACAATTGTGCACTCATTTGGTTCTTGGTATCTAGTTGTGTAATTTCTGTCTTTGAAGGAAAGTGAATTTCCTCACAAGTTCCTGCGCTTTGCTTCTCTTCGATCTTGATCGGACGCCCAGTCAACTCTCTTAACCTTAGCTGCTTCCTTCATGGCAGCGTTCTTTCCTCCCCGTCGTAACATTTCTTTCATGGTATATAAAATCTCTTCAAAAAAATCATCTCGCGCTGATAGTAGCAGCAACCTGGCCACAAACACCGAATCCCATCACTGTTTCCCTTCTCCCTCCAACATCTTTCCGTGATCTCGCGAAAAATATGTCCGCGGCATATACATCCACTCTCATCTTACGGAAGCGGCTTGCCCAGTTCACGAGTCTTGGGCTCCAACCGCTGGTTAAACATGGCTTCAAACCATTTCGGGCTGGGTGGTCGCCATCTTCCTACTCCACTCAGGCAATGCTCCTGGTCTTGGTCGATATTTATCCACACCAACGGCGTGCTGTTGTGTATCTTTCCATGGACCATGAAGTCACCAAGTGCATCAGGGAACCTCACAGGGTCTTTGATGAGCACTGGCTGGTATGCCGGGATCAGTAGATGTAGTCGGACTTTACGCTTGTTCTTTGCACCCTTGTTGGCATTGCGATTAGCCCTCTCCGAATACTCTCGAGCGGCGAGCATATACACGATTGCCGCGTCGAGCTGGTTGCTGTGTCCGCAGAACCGACGGTGAAGTCCCTTATCCTTGACGAGCCGGTGGAATCCGGGCGTCCACAATGTGTCTGGATGGTACACAAAGAACCAATTCGAGATCTCGTCAGTGTCCTGGTAGTTGTGTAGAGCTTCTTCAATGATGTCGTAGACCGCCTGCGGGAACTTTTCGATCGACAGTAACGCCGTCTGCGCCTGGAGGGTATCGTTCATATCTTTGAGCTGCGATGCAATAAGTTGCAATGCCTTGACTCCTTGGCAAGTGACAACCAAGTTGCCGATGGTGCCCAGTTGTGCGGCGATGTTGCCAAATGATGTGGCAACCTTTGTGCTGTCGCAAATGGACTTTGCCATGACCTGGAATACGGGAATGGCCTCATTGATGATGGTGATGGCTTTGGGAATGCTATCGACGTCCTGCGTCGCTCTCCACAAGTGCTGGCCAGCCTCGATCATCTTGACCACAGACATTGGCCCCGATCCAATTCTATACAGCTTGCCGCCGCCGCCATTTCGCTGCGGCATGCTGAGAGTCCTGATCAACTGCTCCATGATAATATTTCACCCGGTTCGGATGTGCTGTGTATAGAAGATTGTCGCAGATTTGGGATGAGTGAGCGGGCTCCTGTCCCGTATACAATGCGCAGCATCGTCCGTCACTGATATGAGCAGCGCCCAGGCCGCACACGGATGTTTTGAAGGGCAGAGTCATCGTCAGTCGCACTTGGCCATGGCTTCTATTCAACCATGCAACGCTTGGGAGTTGATGCGTTGTCGTGTGGCTCCAACTCAAGGCGGCCAATCACGACTGAATTCCAGAGCCCAGAGACCCGTTTCGAGCGATCAAGGGATCAGCTTAGCGGAGGATAGGGGAATACAGTTCCCCTTCTCCATACTGCCAAATGGCGGTATAGGATTCGTCCCTGTCGAATGCTTGTTCACTCGAAATTCGCCGATTATGCGCGTTCCTGATCTCCAGTCCATCCTGGCCATGGTAGATACGCCTTCTATTCGTCTGATCGTGTCTGGTAGCTCCCCTCTACTCCGCACTGCTTCCAAGGCACAAGGTGCTCTAGGGCTACATTCCCCCATACTAGCCCACTGCTCCACGATGTAGCAGGAGAGTAACGATGAGGGAAAACATGGCAGTTATGAGCCATGTTTATGTCGAATGATTTCCACCAGTCGCAAGGTGACCATGCTGGCAGTGACAAACAGTCAGCCCCATATAATTGCGAGAACCGGTTGTTTATCATCGCAGAGCTGATTGCCGGACCTTATCAGTCAGTGACAACAAACAAGCATAACCCTGCTTGAGTGAAGTTCAGCGCGCCCCGGACTCGCCGCAACACTATGGCCTATTCACCATTGATGGAAGCCGATGGAAAGCCAAACATGTCCATAGGGGTAGCATGCCCGGACGGGTGATCGCAGATGTCCTACGGAACCTGAGGGCATGAAACGCAATGTTTCTCCCTGTGATAGATGCGTCATTGCGACCTGGCAACTTTGAGATGGGATGAGATTTAAACCTCCCCTTGTGGTTGAGTTTGCAGATGCGGATGGTGTGTCCCAAAGAGGAAAGTCCTAATACAATGATTGGACACGAATTCCCACCCGTTCTCGTTTAAGCTTCGATCGCCACCCTCGATAATCTACAGATGAATTAGGCTACAAGGGACCTTCCAAAATGGTTCATTAATCGCAGCGAAACATGAGCTCTGAACTAGGACCGTTCTGTACGACAATGGCGAGACCCAGACGTCCATTGCGACCAGCTGAACAAAAAGCTGCTCGGTCGCAAACTCCAAGACTCTGGGCGTGAGCACTCTTGAGTCTTGGCTGGCAACCTGCAAATCGTCTCAGTATGCAGCAATCACTGTTACTCGCTCTTGGCCTCGCAGCTGCGAACGCGGCCGCCGTCAGTTCAAACGGAGAACCGGCGTATAGCGGGCCACTGTTCCGCCGAGGTGACATTTCCATCGCCGAGGCGCCAGCAGAGGGTCTGGTTCAATTGCTCCAAAATCCCAAGCCTGACCACCTCCGAAGCCCGGTCCGCGAGCGCATCGCCGCCCAGAAACTCGGCAAACGTGCGGGAACGGGAAATGAGACGGTCAACACTCTCTTCAGCGGCATCTACCCGACCGTAAACCTCACTTGGGGCAACACGGATGGGTCTCCTGGGCAGCAGTTCATCAGTTTCATCGACACTGGAAGCTCTGACTCGTGGGTTGTCTCCAGCGATCTGCAATGCGTCGATATCGAGACCAAGGTGCCCCTCGACCAGGAGGCATGTGGATTCGGACCGCTTTATGACTCCTCCAAAGGCTCCTTTACCAACATTACCGATGAGTCCTTCTCCATCAGCTATTTCCCCGAGGGAGAGACGCTCAAGGGCGACATGGGTTACGCCCCCATCACGCTCGGTGGCCTGACCGTGCCAAAGCAGCAGGTTGCCCTCGTCAACTATGCGGCATGGATCGGCGACGATGCATCCTCGGGTTTGCTCGGCCTCGGATATCCCGCCATCACCTCTGGTCGCAACCGAACAAGTGGCAAATACGTCGAATATGATCCGCTGTTCACCACCATGATCAAGGAGGATATTGTTTCGGATGGTATCTTCACGTTGGTCATTGACCGCGTGCCGCAGGGAACTTCCCCCTTGGCGCCCGCTGGTCTGATGGCACTCGGCGGTCTGGTGCCAGACACCTACTATGAAGCACCATTCACCAGCGTGGACATTGTCAAGGACGGCAGCGAGTACACGTGGTACAATGTGAACGCCAAGCTCAAGTATGGCGCCAACGGTACCGTTACTGACCTTGCCACCACGGCCTCGTTTGAGACCATTGTCGACAGCGGAACCTCGCCGAACTTCATCCCCACGGCGGCGACCAAGGCGCTCAACGCCCTGTTCGACCCGCCGGCCGTGTACAATTCCACCCTCGACTACTACACGGTCGATTGCGATGCCACGGCGCCGTACGCGGCCTACATCATTGACGGCGTCGAGATGCCCATGGACCCGCAGGACATGATTGTGCGCAGCCTCAACGGTCTGCCGGGCTACGAGGACGTGTGCTTTAGCGCTTTTGCCGACGGCGGCCCCAACACGGCCGGCAGCAGCTTCATCATTGGTGCCGTCTGGCAGAGAAACTATGTCGTTGCCTATGACGTGTCGAACAGCTTGATGCATTTTGCAAAGAGGAAGCCCTACTGAGGCGGTCTCTTGTAGTACCATGTATAGCAGCCTCAATTGGCAGGTTTCTGCTTCTACCCTAGCTGTACTATTAATCAGAATGTTAGCTGTAAAACAAAATTGAATTGGCTTCCAAATCATCTTTTGGACTTGACTCCAACAACTGTGGTTGAAATTTGCACGTTGAAATGTACGATGTGTGCAATTCTTGTTTATTCATTGTGTCTCAAATTCCATCTATAGACTTTCTAGATCAAATGCGCCTTGCTCATCCACAGTTTCCCAAATCTCATTCAATGTTCCTTGCTTTCTCTTGACAAACTCTCCATAACCCTTGGATCCTACCAAGCCTTCACCGTCCCGATCCCATACAACCTTGCCGCGGATAATGGTGTATCGGGGCCAGTTGTTGACTTTGCGCCCTTCATATGGCGTATAATCCACATCGTGATGCAACATGCTGTTTGTAACCTCCAGCCCGTCCAGTCTGCCATCCGGGTACCAGATGACCAGATCAGCATCCGACACACCGGGGATCATGCTGCCCTTTTGGGGATACAGCCCATACAGCTTGGCGGCGTTGGTGCTGGTGACCTCGACAAACTTTGTCAGGGCGAGCCTGCGCGCGGAAAAGGCCAGCGGCATGCGCGTCTCGATGCCGGGGAGGCCGTTGGGGATGTAGCGAAACTTGCCGACGGGGTGCTCGGCCGTGACGCACGTCTTCTTGCCCGTGACGGCGTCGTCGAAGCGGAAGGGGCAGTGGTCCGAGCTCAGCAGGCTAAAGGTGCCGTTGCGCAGGCCGGTCCAGATCTGCAGCTGGTCCTCGGCGTTGCGCGGGGGCGGCGAGCACACGCACTTGGCGCCCTCGAACCCGGGGCGGTCGAGGTCGTCGCGCGTGAGGAAGAGGTACTGCGGGCACGTCTCGGCAAAGATGGGCTGGCCGGCCGTCTGGGCCTGGCGGATGCGCAGGGCGGCGGCCGGGTCGCTGACGTGCACGAGCAGGATGGGCGTGTTGGCGATGAGCGACGAGAGGGCAATGGCGCGGTTGGTGGCCTCGGACTCGAGAATGGGCGGGCGCGAGTTGGAGTGGTACTTGGGCGCCAGCTTGCCCTGGGCCTCGAGCTGGTCCGTCAGCCACTCGAGCACGTCGCCGTTCTCGGCGTGGATCATGGTCAGAATGTGCCGCTGGCGGGCGGCGAGCAGGACGGACAGGATCTCATTGTCGCGGAGCTGCAGAGCCGTGTATGTCATGTAGATCTTGAGCGAGGTGATTCCCTCGCTGTCGACCAGCTGATCAAATTCCGACAGAGCTTTGGGTCCTGGATTCGACACGAGAAGGTGGAAGCCATAATCGCAGTAGCAATTATCCCTGGCCAATTTGTGCGTGTTCTCCAAGGCCTCCAACAGAGAATCTTGACTCTTTTGCTGCGGCGCAAAAGCGACAATTGTTGTGTTTCCTCCAGCGATGGCAGATCGGGTGCCCGTCTCAAAGCTGTCCGCCGAACTGCCCTTTCCAAACATGCTGGGCTCCTGCAAGTGGACATGACAGTCTATTCCGCCTGGCATGACATATCCGCCCTCGGCGTCAATTAATCTCTTGGTTTTCGCATTCTTTAGCGAACCTGAAGGTGCCAGCAGTGCAATCTTCTCGTCCCGAATAGCAACATCATATGGCGAAACATCAGCCGCCGTCACGCAAACAGCGTTGGTGATGACCAAATCGTACTCGTCCATTTTCTTTGCAGGCGCGGTTGAAAACAACAAGAAACAAGACTTGAATTCTTGCAGAGAGTCTTGAAACAGGAGGAAAAAGGAACGAAATAAGAATAAGTTTCTCACAATAACCTCAATTCCTACCCTTTTCTCACATTTCTATATCTACATTTGGCAGGTCATATTACCGTTTTCGGCACAAAAGCTGGCGGCGCAAAGCCGCGCACCAGGCGGGACTTGCGCCGACGCGCCGTTATCGAGACACTTGTTCGGCGCTGTTCGGGGCCTTCCAGATTCTCGAGTCAGGGGGGAGTCTCCAAGATAGGGCATATAATCGTGGGGAACTCCAAAAGATAAGGGATTTTCGATTGACAATAAGTCAGATTAGCTTTTCGTCCAGTATCGAAATACCATGGACCAATAAGAATAACCCCCTCTTCCATGCATGGTATTTTAGGGAGATCGGAACGCATCTACCCTTCTTTTTACCCGCCAGCACTCACTGAAGCCCGCGCAGCAGAGTGCACAGTGATTAGCGTCCACCCTTCCCCACAACATGGGTACACCAAAGCACAACTGGGGAAATCTGAGATGATATACCCGGCAGTTGACTCCCGATGTTGCCACTTTTCGACCTTGCATTTTGATCTCAGACTGACCATGTTCTCTTTTCGAGACAACGAATAGTGAAAGTGCGATTCCAGAGGAGAACAAGTTGGGAGTAACAGGCCCTCTCAATACCCCGCGCGACGTTCCCAGTTCGGCATGTTCCGAACCCCGGATTATTTGCCTCGATCGTGGTTGGATGCGACCGAATACGACCATGAGGCGTTCTGCAGATATCGTATATCGTTTTGAGATGCCAAAGAAAGTCATGAGTGACTTTTTTCTCTGTCGTGCCGCCGGGGCCATGGACTCTTTAAGAGTATAAGATTCAAATCTTACCACCCCTCAGACAAAAGCATCGGAACGAGGTTTGACGCCGCAGATCTGGGCCAATTGAAGAGCCGCGCGGCCCCCTTCTTATACTGCCTTTGGATACCATGTCGTCCTTATCTTGGTTGATCTTGGCAAACGGACGTCCCCCTGGTTGCTGTGCAGATTGTACGCCATGTTGGGAGATCGATGATTGCAATCGCCCGGAAAAGAGAAGCAACGTTACGAGATAACCCGATTTCATTGCATAATGAATGGGGTTTTCGAAAGTTGTTTGGGAGTCTCGATTGCTCTTTTTTGCGTTAGATGGCACCATGGAGGAGAATTTCTATGATGGCGCAATAGCATTTGAGATATCGCAATGCGCCAGGGGGGTTGGTTCTCGTCAAGGGTTTCACTCCACTTTCAAGACTCGTGAGCCGAACATTGTCTTGATACGAAAAGGTCGTACAAAAAGGTCGCCGCCCGTTCCTTTACGAAAGGTGCATCTACTTTTGACCTTCCGATTGCGTGGTCTCAGTCTTCTTAGAGAGATGTTGGTAGGGGCCAAGTAGGAATAAAAAGCTTGTCTGTCCAGGGACCATTTGTCGATTTCACTAGTTGTCTTGTCATTTCTCGGCAAGAGTCAAGGCTTTCGATCCCGTACTGGGCAAGCTAAGAACCAAGAGAGACTATCGATCATCATGGGTAAGTTGCATTGTCAAAGACCTGGATATCGTCCATGACTGACTCTCTTTGTCTGAATAGCGGAAAATGTGGTTGGACTGACGGTCCAGAAGATTGTCGAGCCAGACTCGGACCAAGGCGTCCATGTCGCCAACACTCCAGCCAAGCAGGCAGCCAATACCAGCACTGCGCCTTCTTTCCACGACGATGCTCAGGCAGAGTCGCAGACCGTCTCGAGCAGTGATGCTGCCCATGTCATTGATCCTGCAGACTACCCAGCGCCGACCGAGGAAGAGCGGTCGACGCTGCGCAAAATCCACGACACTATCCCCTACATCTCCTGGTCGTTGTGCTTTGTCGAAATGGCCGAGAGAGCATCATACTACGGTGTCAAGGCTGCATTCAACAACTACCTCCAGTTCCCCTTGCCCGAGGGGGGTCCCGGCACCGGTGCCATTGATCCCAGCAAACCCGATTCCCACGCCGGCGCGCTGAACCTCGGCCTACAGAAAGCTTCTGCCATTGGTCTCATGTTTACCTTTCTGGCCTATGTCATTCCCATCTTGGGTGCATGGATCGCCGATGTCAAGATTGGTAGATACGCGGCCATTGTCTGGGGCGTCATCATTGGCGGCGTCGCCCACGTTATCATGATTGGCGGCGCCGCCCCAGCCCTCCTCCAGGCCGGCAAGGGCCTCGCACCCTTCTTGTTCAGCTATATCCTCCTGGCTATCGGCGCCGGTATCTTCAAGCCCAACGTTGCCCCCACCGTCATCGACCAGTACAAGTACCAGCGCGAGTATACCAAGGTGCTCAAGTCTGGCGAAAAGGTGCTCGTCGACCCGGAGACGACCGTGAGCCATATCATGCTCATCTTTTACGCCTTTGTCAACGTGGGAGCCTTCTTCTCCATAGCCGTCGTCTACATTGAAAAGTACCACAGCTTTTGGCTGGCCTACCTCGTTCCGGGTATTGTCTACTTCTTGCTGCCCGTCCTGCTCGCCTTCACCTACAAGCGCACCATCCGCACGCCGCCGCAGGGCTCGGACCTGACCCGGTTCGTCAAGATCACCGTCCTGGGCCTAAAATCCAGCAAGGGCAATATCTTTTCCAAGAACTTTTGGTCCAACGTGGCGCCGTCGACCCTCAGCGAGCGCGGCGTCGAGGTCGGGTTCTCGGAAAAGGACGTAGACGACGCGCGCCGGACGTGGCAGGCTGTGCAGATCTTCCTGTACGTGCCCGTCTGGGTGCTCAACGATGGTGGCGTGGGCAGCGTGCTCTCCAACCAGGGCGCCGCCATGACTTCGGACGGCGCGCCCAATGATCTCCTCGGCCACTTCAACCCCTTGGTCATCATCTTCTTTGCCCCTTTCATGGCGGAGATTGTGTATCCTTTCCTCAAGCGCAAGAACATCAAGTTTGGACGAATCAGCCGTATGACGTTTGGATTTGTCCTCGCCATCATCTCGTCCGTCATCGGTGCCATTGTGCAGTGGCGCGTGTACGAGACGAGCCCTTGGTAAGTTTGCACCCCTGCCTTCGTTGGCATTTGAATAACTTGTACTGACTCTGTCCAGCGGCTACTACGCCAGCGACTGCGACGGCGTCTCGCCCCTCTCCATCTGGTGGCAGGTCCCCAACGTGGCGCTGGGCGCCATGTCCGAGATCTTTGTCAACGTGACGGCCTACGAGCTCGCCTACGCCCGCGCGCCGGCCAACATGCGCTCGACCGTCGTGGCCCTGTTCCTCTTCATGACGGCGCTCAGCAGCGCCCTCGGCGAGATCCTCATCCCCGCCATTGCCGACCCCACGCTGGTCTGGGCCTGGGCCGCGCCCGGCATCGCCCTGGCCGTGCAGACTGTCATCTTTTGGTGGAGGCACCGCAAGATGAATGATGATGTCTTCATGACTCAGTCGGAGGACTTTCCCGAGACGGTGACCGCGGAGAAGACTATCATTTCCTCAAAGGAGGAGGAGTAAAAGATGGCTAGAGCTTGTTAATTGTTGGAGTCACATGCTTTATATCGGAGAGAGTGCGGGCAGTATAATTATAGCGAATAATTAAATCATTATTGACTTGATCTACTATATAACTGCTTTCGAGATTTGATCATCGGTGCTCTGATTTTGCTTCCTATAGGTTAGTAATGGCATGATTTATTTTCAAGTGCCGCGTAAAACCAATCAGACTATCATTGCGGAATATTGTACTTATGTAGAATATAACCTCAACACATGACTGCAACGATTCTATATGTGAAATATAAAATACCCAGACACAATTCAAATTGGAGTGCCTCGATCGATCATGCAGATCATTGCTCTCTTGTCGTCAAAGGGTGGTCTCTCGCCAAGCTCAAAGCCAAAAATATATATCAAAACAACGCCCTGCTGACGAAAGCAAGAGCCGAAACTTTCCAAGAAATGATGGGTATTGAACATATTGCGGGTCTCGATTGCGCATTTTCCCGGACCATAAGTTGATGTTGTGGCAAAGGTGATGCCCAATCGCGTGGCGACCAGGATCGCGGATAATATAGGCAGTATATTGGCAGGCCACAAGGGGAATTATTTGGGCACCCTTTTCGGCGTTACGACGACATATGCCGCGACGCACAGATGGGAACTCCAAATTTGCCGGCCATTCTCTGAGTGGACCGTACATGCAATCGATCTCGTCATATATATCAACCAGAGTCTCGCACGCGCAGTCTTGATAAGGCGCAGACGTCGTGCTGTCGTATCTGCGTCTACCATTCAATCGCATGACAAGACTATATCAAAAATGAATTTCTTCGGTGCTATATTTTGGTTGCTAGGCTTTCTGTTCATCGGTAAGCAACGAATGCATCATTTATCGGTGAGCTGAGCTAAACGAGGTATTCGTGACAGACCATGTGGCGGCCGACGTTCAGGCTCTGCCGCTCCCGACAAGCTGCAGCGGGGTGCCTGCAATGAGATATCAATACAAGGCAGCATCGGGCTGGTCAGTGGTCAAGGTAGCCGGTAACTTGAAGCAAGTCAGGACCATTGTGTTTGATCCCCTGGGAAACATGCTCGTGTCAGAAGCCACCAAGGGCATCTCCGTGCACACATGGGGTACAAACGGATGCATCAACAGCAGCTCGACATTGATCTCTCTCACGTCTCTCAACCATGGCCTGTCCCTCACTCCTGACGGAAACACCCTGTACGCTAGCAGCGAGACGACGGTGTACTCTTGGACCTATAACCCGGCCACGAGGGCCGTGTCCAACCAAAAGACAGTCGTCAAGGGCATGGACACCGGCATTCACTCCACGCGCAACGTTTTGGTCGTGCCGTCCCAGCCCAACATGGTGCTCGTCCAAGTCGGTAGCAATCAGAACATGGACACGGCCTCGGCCAACAAGGCCACTGGTCGCGCCATCATCAAGATCTTTGACATGAGCAAGGCGCCGTCGGCTGGATACACCTACAAGACTGACGGCGAGGTCTTTGCCTATGGCCTGCGCAACGAGATTGGCTTCACGACTGACCCCAATGGCATTGTCTGGGGAGTCGAGAATAGTGGTGATGTGAGATTTCATCGTATAAATTGTTCAGTGGCATTTTGAAGAGACTAATAGAACAACTAGGACTTTACCCGCACGGTAAACGGCGCCCGAACTGACATTCACAAGGATAATCCAGCGGAAAAACTCAATAACTGTACGTTGCTTGCCTCCATTCATTTTCGATATCCAGACTTCCCACAGCATTTCGGTCGCTGACAAGTAAACACCATTCACCTAGTGGGCGACCCCCTCAAGGACCGGGACAGATGGTTCGGGTACCCGACCTGCTTCACCGTCTGGGACCCGAGCCTGTTCAAGGACAACACGGCGCTCAAGGTCGGCGACCACTTTGTGCTGAGCCCCAACAGCACCTTCAACGACGCGAGCTGCAACGGGCAGGCCGTGGCGCCGCGGCTGTCGTTCCAGGCGCACTCGGCGCCCATCTGGAACGCCTTTGACGCCAACGCCACCAACATGTACGTCACGTTCCACGGCTCCTGGGACCGCCAGCCCCCGACCGGCTTCAAGGTCGTCCAGGTGCCTTTCACCAAGACGGCCAGCGGCCAGTACGACCCCGTGGCCCCCTCTACCAGCACCACTGGCTATACCGACGTCTTGTCGGCGACGAGCCCAGAGTCGGTGAGTTGAACCTTTCCCCAGTCATCAATTTACTTGTCCCCTACGAAATACTCTAGCTGATTCATGATAAAATCGCAGTGCACCGCCAATGGCCTGACGCAGAGCAACTGCTTCCGGCTTACAGCGTCCACTTGGGACCCGGCAGGTCGGGGACTTTTTGTCGGCAGCGACAATAGTAACGAAGGAGAGATTTACCTGTTGCACAAGAACTAAATCATGTTTCTTCTCTCATCTCATCATTTCCAAGTGGTGACGCCAAATATTTCATGAAATATTGCGACAAGGGCTCTGCTGGTCATTGCTTAGCTAGTACTGATTGATCCTGATGAATCAAATCATTGACCTCAATTGCTGAGTATGGTACCGCAAGCCTCCTGGTGTGCGTATATATCGTGGATTAAGAAATCGATCCTGGAAATGTTTGGTTGCACTGCATATATAAATCCTGCTGGTACTGCCGGGAGGTTTGCCAGTGGGATTCCTGACTGACAAGCAAGTCATGCAAAGTGCCACAAACTTATGGCGAGTAGACACTAACTATGGTGGTACCAAGAGAAATATTTACTGCAGTCTCGGAATCATACGGGGAGGACAATAAGGCAAGAAAATAGACTTGTGTCAGCATACACAAGGTGCATGAATGGATGGTAGGGGTTGGGGTACATCTTGCGCATCAAACAGTCCAAGGTCGCAGCTTGAGCAAGTCGACGCCGTGTCTAGAACGTTCCGATTCGGAGAATTAACTGAGCAAGTGCAAAAGAAATAGGATTGATTTGCATTATATGGCCTCCTTACAATGGGGAAGCGGCCGCGGGGCGGGGCAGAGCAGAGAAATCTAGTGTGGTTTGGCAGAAGAGTGACAGCTTAACGCTTAACCCGGCTACAGGATCCCTCTCTTGGACCTGTCTGCCTGGTCACTACATAGTAGAGTACAGTATACTGTGTTTAAAAATAACAACAGCACATGTGAGGGCGCCCATGAGCATCAATGGAACGCAATTCAACGCAAGGGGAGAGAGAGAAGATGTATGGGCAGTCACCGACAACGTGGACTAGGATTTTTTGTCTCACGTAAGCCTGCACCACATCGCATGGCGTGGGCACAGTGGCACACTATCCTGAGCCCATCGCATTAGCTCTCTGACTGGAGCTTCCCGGGGACGTGGCACCGCCCTTTTTTAGGTGACCCAGTACCTCATTCGACAGCTCAGCGAGCATCCACTGCCGGGCGTCCTGGCATGTGTGGTTTTCCCATCTGCTCCCTTTCCGTTCCCCAGCTTTTTGACATCTGATTGACTGACAACCCACGGTGCGACAACGAATAATGGGTGGTATCGGCGACTGCGGCTGAGGTGCAGAAACCCCGATGCTCCCTGTCCGGGTTTGCGCTGACAGGTTGGAGAAGAAGCTTGCGTGTTCACTCTTGGTCCTGTCTGCAGCTTCCGCTTGTCGCGAGAATCCTTCTCCCCGTTTGAACCCAGGAACTCGGCCGCCCGTATGTTCTCTCGTCTGTCGTCTGCCACCATTTCAATCAAAGTCCTACATTAGCGACAGCCACAACCCCCCGAGCCCCCCAGTGATAATCTCAGATAGGTACGGTACCTTGCCAATTGGCAGAGAAGACGAAGCTTTCCGCTAGACACAGCACAGGGCTGGCTGTCAGGGCATGGCCGCAATGGGCTAAAACCACTATGTGGTCTGGACTCTAGACCCCGTCCTAAACCATAATAAGATTGCCAGGTTGTCCAAGTATATCGGCCAATCACCGTCCATCGGAAGATGATGGGGTGCTTAAGGTCGCTGTGTGACGGCTAGGGATTAGGTACGTCTTGGTGGGTTGGGTGGGTTACCCAGAGAAAACAACACCCCCGCCAACTCTCGCCCACGAGGTTTGCCTTTGTGACACAGCATGATGAGAGAAGAGAACTCTTCGTGGCCGCCCAAGCAATTGATTGATTCATAGAAATGTAGATGGAAGAAGCAGGTTCCCGTCTTTCCGGAATCCTTTCCTCCACCTCCTCCACTTTTGGGTCTTCAATTTTATTGTTTCTTGTCTTGCTCTCCTAATCGTTCCCTACCTCATTAGTTTCCTCTCCTGGAAATCTTACCAAAATCCCCCGAGTGCAAACGGTGCCAACAGTTATGGTCCGAACTCCCGGCTATCGCTGGAATCTGCCGAGTTCGTAAGAGGTAAGGAGGCTGACGATCTTAGCCCATTTCTCATTTCTTTTCATCCAAATCCCATTGTTTTCTCAATATCAAAACCTCGCGAGAGCGTCAGCGTTCCCGTCGACTAACTCTCTAGTCTTTCAGTTTTGACCTGTATTGGTTCTTTTTCGGGTGGACAACAAACGTCGCGACGCTTTAGTATGACTTATTAATAAAAGCGTCATGGCTGGAACGGAAGACTGGAATCGCGCGCAGGCCTTCCCAGGCCAGGAGAGCCAGGCCACTTACGGCAACTCGACGACTATGGGCGTGCCATCAGGGCGGCTCGAGGGGGACAATGGAAACACATCGGCGGACAAAAAGGACCTCACCAATGTCTCTCTGAGCGAAGTATCACAGACTGGCGACTCAACCAATCCTGCATTTCGCCCTGTGTCGGCAGAGTCGCGATCATGGCTGCCAATGCACGGCGCCAGCTACGCGAATGCTCCGTCAGGCGGTTTACATGATGCCAGCATGGTCTCTCCGTCGCTAGATTCTCCGTACAGCCCTCCGCCGGCTACTCACATTTCCTCGCAAATGTCATCATTTGCCAGTCGGCGACCAATGCAGCCCATGGAGTTTGATGAGAGTAACGCGGCGTACATGTCTTCTGGACCGGGATTCGGCGGCGCCTATGCCTCGCCGTACACTCCCCGTGAGGCCTATCATCAACATGGCCGGTCCACAACCGAGACATCACAGGCCTACCTTTTGCAGACGCCGCCAGTAACCACAGAATGGACGAGGGAGTCACCAACTCCGCCGCCATACACGCCCGCCGGCCTTCCACCCAAATCGCCCAAAAGGTGGTTCGTCTGGAGGCCAGAGTGGATCATGTTTGTGTTCCTCTTGCTCGGTCTATTCGCCGCCATAGGCCACCATCTCTTCTACAAGGCCTTGGACGATCGCCTGGCAGATAACCAAGTGGCCATGTTGCGTTATGGTACGATATTGGCTTTCGTGGCCAAGGCGGGGTTTGTCGCAGCCACCGTGACTGCCTTTCGGCAACGCCTCTGGGTGACAGTGCGAAACAAGCTTCTCAGCGTCGGCGCGCTCGATTCCCTCTTTGCCGCGACGAGCGACATTTCGGCGCTGTGGAATCGCGAGATTTATCAGAAGGCCAAGATCTGCATGCTCCTGGCCGCGCTTGTCTGGATCACACCGCTCATGGTCATTCTGACGAGTAATACCCTGACGGTGAGACTGGTCAACAACATTGTGGATACAAAGTGTCCGAGTGTTCGAACCTTGAATTTTACATTTGAGGAGATTGAGAACTTTAGAGAACCGACCAAGGTCAACGGTTTATACGGTCTGTCTGTCAACTTGTGGAATGCGACGACGGTGAACACGAGTGCCGATGGATGGTACGACTACTATACAGCTCCACACGACCTCTTTAGAGCCACTGCCAGCTTGGGTATCTTTTCCAAAAAGGTTAATGCCGGCGAGGATGCAGCACATGATGTATGCGGGGTCGGCTGGAACTGCTCGTACACAATTGAGTTCGTCGCACCTGGATACAAGTGCAGCGAAGTAGCCAACGGCGTCGGTTCCGCGGTAGCAAATCTGGGTGATTCCACTCCGCCATTCGACACAGATATGCTGCTCCCAAATGGGCAGCACAGCTACTTTGTACACTCGACCGAGGGCGATTATTCCTCAGCACAGCTCAAGGAAGTCTGGCCGGGGGGAATGCCGATAAATGGAACGCCTTCTACTTGGCCCAAACATCTGGGTGCCTTTCGAACAGAACCCATTATCTGGGCCGGCTACTCGGTCATGGTTGACCCGAGCAATCCTCCTGCCAACAGTAGTGTGGCAGGCTGGAATGAATCATTCATCCCCAAAATATTTGCCTGCGAGCACTACGAGACACAATACAAGGTCAACTTCACATATGAAGGCAAGGACCAGAGCACCCAGGTCATTGACAGAACATATCTGTACCCTGTGATGAACACGACATACGAACGCGGCGTCGATGCTAACGATGGCACCAACGACAACACCACGGCAACGCCTGAGAGTAACTACGTGTATCCCTATCCCATGTCCAACTTCACAAACACCCGCCGCTACCGACGATTATCATCGTTTCACTCCATCGGCTTGACGCTGCGCGAAGTCATGAACGGAACGGTGAACTCGGCCTCGGTACCGGTGCCGAACGCCAACACTAAGGCGCTGCAAACCAAGCTGCTCGATCCCAAAAACGAGTGGTTCGCGTACCCAGACCTACAGGATCGCGTCCAGAGTCTATACGAGGACATTATCCTGTCCATGCTCTCGAACCATATGCTGCTATCCGTCGTGTGGGCCGCCAAGCCCTGGGAGATCTCGGGCGACGAACCCGGCAACCAGACGACACTGTGGCCCTGCACCCGGACGCGCTGGGAGAACCGATACCACTATGTTCTCCGCGACCTGTGGATCGTCTACAGTTGCGCGTTCGCCTGCGCCATTGTTGCCGTCATCATGGGCACGGGCGCGGTGCTGGCCAACGAGGGCCGCGTCTACGACACGCGCTTTTCGAGCATTGTGGCCGCGACCCGCGGACCCGCGCTCGAGAAGGTGGCCTGGCACGAGGACAACGGCTCGGACATCCGCAAGATGAAGGTCGGGTACGGCTTGATACACCGGGCCCGGCCCCTCGACGCCGTGGCCGAGGACGAGAGCAGCACGTCGTACACGGGGGCGCGACGCCGCGGGAGAGTACTGGCGCGAATACCGGTGCTGGTGCTGGAGGCGGCGCTGGTGCGACGACGACGGGACAGCAGAGGCCGCGGTTCGG
Source organism: Neopestalotiopsis clavispora (assembly GCA_014621435.1). Lineage (NCBI taxonomy): Eukaryota > Fungi > Ascomycota > Sordariomycetes > Amphisphaeriales > Sporocadaceae > Neopestalotiopsis > Neopestalotiopsis clavispora. Next base: position 92,417 of record JAANBA010000018.1, read on the forward strand.
CTTCGGTCTCGAGGGTGACGTGCGGCAGACGAAACGTGTGGGGAGCTTTTTCCAGAGGGCTTGATCTTCTGCGAACGTCAACAGTCCCCCTTTTTCTTTTGGTTTTATAATGATAATAGGTGGTTTATAAAACATGGTCTAGATAGCAAGCGTATGAATGTATTTTTTGTTTTATTTCTTGACATTCGCCATCTTTTCCGAGACCTTTTGTTTGCGCAGCGCAATCCATCGCCGCATCTAGTGTCCACTGTAATAACTCATGATGCAGCGCAGTAGTCGCGGCATTCCAATCCCTGGCTGGCCATCCCAGCTTGCAGTAGCGTACAAAATACGCGTAATTCAGCTTGTCAATGGGCTCGCTAGCATGAATGCAACTCGACATAGCGCTGAGTCTATACAATGGGGCCCTGAAACAAAGGGATTCCTGAATTAGGTATCTTCCCTTCATCAGCCCAAAGAAATGACGCAGAATTTGGCATTGAACGAATAGTTTCCTATTAAATAATTCTTGAAGCAGTTGAAAGACGTTCCTGGCGTTGTTATCCTCCTGTAGCACTGTGTTCCTCCTTGGCAGAAACAAGAGAAAGATGAAAGACGTAGACCCGATAATGTCTCAGTGTGATGGGCCTAATCATTGGATATTGCTATTGAAACTAGGTCGAATTGTATACGCGTATCTGTCCATGTGGCGTCCCTCGGAGCGCATGGCATCTTGGAAAATTGTTACAAGTGCAGCGGAATATGGACAGGGCCTTACTATAATAAAATGCATGCCCTCTCCTATTTCTTCCGAAATTTTGCAAAGAGTTTTCGATGCAAATTGGTGTTCTGTTTCTTGTCTCCACCACGACAATATAGGTAATACATCACATTGACGAAAAGGATCCGATCACGATGCCAATCCGTATCCAGTGTCAATTAGACATGATGGAAGTCACAATGATATTATAGGGAATTGTTTTTCTAATACAACACAATGCCGGCATCAAGATAATTGGATACCTTCGGCAGGCGAGTGAATCGGATTCCGCAAACCCTCTGGCCACAAAAGCCACTCGTCCCACGCAGGCCCCAGCAATCCCCTGATGATATGCAACAGGCGTGGCCCAGCGTCCCCAACCTGCCACAGCGACCTCCCATAATGCAGCAAAATGGCATATCGACCCAATATCGCAATCGCTTCCGGAACTTGATGCGCCAGCAAATCAATGAACAGCTCGGGAAGCATGATGGACCACAAAAATATCATGCGCCGTCCCGTCTCAGACCGAGTAAGGTCCCGGAGGTAGGCAAAGCCCGTCTCGATCAACCGCAGCGCCGTCTCGCACGCCGGCTTTTCCTCGACATTCAAGTTCGGGGAATGGTAAATGAGACGCCACAACAACTCGTCGAGTTCGTACGGGTGGTCGTAGGTGGAAATACCTAGCCCGCGAATCATGAGGGGCCCGAGTTCCGAGCCCAGTAGGGTATTCCAATTTTCCTCGGCGGCTACGGCGCGGACGCCGCGGTAGATGCGGATGCCCTGGATGTAGCGCTCCAGAAAGGATGCAAAATCCAGCCCGTGACTGTCGAGTGCGTCGGCTATTATGTGGCGCCCCAGGATGGATGAAAAGAGCAGCCGGGCGCTGGTATTATCCCGATCGGCTTCCCGACTTGAGACGTTGAATAGCTCAATCGCCTTGGTTTGTAGTTGAACTGCTTGGCTGCGATATCCTACTGCCTCATTTGGCTGGATTATTGACAGATGGCATGCAGATATGGCTAAAATTTCATGCATCAAAAACGGTGCTCTAAGAGCGGTTTGTAGCACCAATTTGGTGGCAGGCTCTTTGACGTGTTGATCAAATTCGGGGACATAGATGTCGAAACTGAAATGGACAAGGAGTTTCATATGTGCCATATTAAGTAAGCCATCACCATGGTCTGCATTGCTGTTGTAAGGTGTTTCTGATGCGTTGGATTCATCGTACGACGTGCCGTGTTGATGTTCCTGGCAGATCGTGAGTATGCATCCTCTGTGAAAGGGCCATGATGAGTATACATACATGATTTTTCTTAGTAGCGTACGAGCAGGCTCTTTCAGTCTTTGTACAATTGATGCATGTCGGGCGCTGTTCATCACACTGGAACCCGCAAGAAATATCAGTTTTCAGGCAATTCCGTGTTGTCCCGGTAAGAAGGTCTGAACCTACGCGAATATGACGCCGCTTGCATTCAGAGCAACCTTTTCGCGACTTCTTGTGTTGGCGACGGATCATGATGTGGACTCGTACCGAGCGTATCTGTTCTATTACAAAAAAGCCCGTCTACGCGTCAGCCGAATCGCATACCATTGCCGCGTTGTAGGGAAATGGGACGACATGGATCGGCACTTGCATTGGGCGGATCACGGATGTGCTGTTGGTGGAGTTTAAGGCCGACCCTGGAAATTCTGCAGCCTAGAAGCTGTGGATGAGGTGCCATGACCCGCATCGGTAATTCCCGTGGACAGTGGCGAAGGTCGATGCATCGTCCAGGACTAATGTTGACAGTACTATAGTGGTCTAGCTGAGGTAGCACCACGGGCGGTGCCATCTTAGGTCCCTGACTACTGCCAACAGGGGGCTAAACTTACTCCCGGCACCTTGAGCCTATAGAAGATATCCAGCAAGGGGGGCGGCTGTATCAAGAGTCGGGATCACACTGAGGACGCTATCACTTTTGTCGATACGATGGACAGCGTTGATATTCATTTGTTGCGCGGACTTTACACGCGTTTACTTCTATGCTATTCACCTTTTATCTGTATGATAACAGCCCCCTCAAAATACACGTCTTGGAGTTTGCCATGATTGACGAGGGTTGAATGCGATTACAATCATTATTCCGGATTTTACTTCGCCGTCTACGGTAGAAATACCCAAGATGCACACAGCTGCGACGCTCACAGATCTGGTCAATTGCCAATCACTACCTCTACCAACGGCAGGAACGTCTTCAAAGTGGCATCGTGCAAAGATTATCTTTCGATTGCTCTCTTCGGCACTGGCCATTGCTGTTGCGGCCGAGTCTGTTGTCCTCCTGCCTACTCCAGTACCCGTCAGCTCGCCTCTCCTTCCACTGACTCTTGTACGTCCGGTATCCCTATCCATCGAGAGAGCTGGTGCTGCATCTCATATCGACTGCTAACATGGTCCTTCTACAAGGCATTTGCATGCATCTCGTGGAACGCCACTCTGTTATACACGTTACGGCGGGACAAGGCGTGGATCAATGGAGCCCTCCGGCTGCATATTGCCATTGAGGTACTACTATGGATGGTAGGCTTGACGGCGATAGCGACGCAAATGGCATCCGTCACCATCAGAAAACAGCAGGATTCTGGTGTAATCACCTCGAGTGAAGATTTGGCCTTGACGGCTACACTCTTTCCATTAGTGTGAGTATATCCTCCCTGGATACGACAGCCCAGAGGCTAACAGCTGTATCCATTAAAATTAGCATTGTCCATTTTACCCTATTCATTCGAACATGTTCCGAGTCGAAGCGCCGAAAGAGAGGAAAGCAAGTCCAACAACTCATACGAACCCTTCTTCAGGAGAACGAACGAGGCGCCAATCTTTCCGTTCGATCACCCTCGAGCCAACACCAATACCCACCTCCCACTTACGATTCCGACTCGAGTTACAAGATGTCCCCGGTCAGCGAGCTCTCTACGCCAACGGTCGTTGCCGAGCTTCCTGCGGTTATAGAGTTGGTAGAACTCCCTGGAGATTATGAACACGTCTGGCACGGCGAAGTCAGAGACTGAAGAAGCGGCATAAAATAGACAAAAACTTTTCTTTCCAATCTAGGCAGGTCAATGTCACGGAATCAGCTATTCGATCATTTTGTAATACGTAGAACTTCTCGCAAATCCTGCTCCTGGGTGAATGATGCCTCTTGCAATCGCGTCTTCTCTAATGGGTATCAGGGGTAAGCACGACAAAGTTTTCAATATTAAGTCAGAATAAGAGTGTAATCTAGAGATGGATTTCTCTCAAAGAGGCCGAGGAGTGAAAAGCCGAAATGCAGAAAGAATTTTGATCAATTGTCCACTACCTGCGTCGCCCGCAACCAACAATCTCGAACTGTGTTATATCATCTCCCATATTGTCCTTGTTCATGCTACCCAGTTACTTATTCGAAATATTCGCACAGTTATCGAGGTCATTATAATAGCTCAAGGAGTTGTGAGGTGAGTCTTGGCATCGATCATGTCAGTAACACCAGTGACATTCACCAGAGTGACGGGCTCCTCCTTCTTGGTCCAACCCAGCGAGGATGGGAGTCGCTCGTTCTCTTGAAGACATGTATTAGCTTCGACGCCAAGTGTTCACGGAAAATTGACAGCGAGATACAACAAGAGTGGAACTTACCAAAGAAGTACTCGACCCAGGTGCGGTTGACCGTGCCGGCCGTCATATCGCCAAAGACGATAATAGGCGCAGCGACCTCGCCCAAGCTAAAGTGCTCAGTCGTCTCGGTAAAGGTGTAGTTTGGGTTCTGCGATCGGGAGGTGATTTGACGCGTTAGCTTGCCATCAGCGAGCATCTGTGCCGTGAGTACCTCATTGGTCCAGTAGACTCGAGTCATGTCGAAGATGGTCTGATTGAAGACATGGTTGTTGCCAAAGAAGGCATCGGAACGACTGTTAAGATTTCACCAAGTCAGCCAATGAACTATGTAAACTAGAGAAATTGTCGTTGTTTAATTGGGAATTTCTTACCTCATACTCGCGTCATGTTCGAGAACATTGTGTCGGTTAAGATGGTAGCTAGAAGATCAGGTTAGAAGGTAAAAGCCATTTATTGTGAAATAGAGAAAGCATACAGAGTGAAGAAAGTGGCATTCGGCTGGGGATTGGCAATGACTGCCTGCTCCCACATCAAGGACGCGAGATCAGGATCAAAGTTGATGCCATTGCCAAGTGCAGCTACTGCATTGGCCTTGGTGATGTTTCTTCCGTCGTGAGGAAGAAATCCGTGGTTGGCCAGGGTATTCATCATTGGGCAGGGGCCGCGGTCTATATTTTACGTCAGTACCAGATATCTTACTATATTCAGACGTCTATGGCTGACATACAATCGTTTGGTCCTGCCGGAGACCATGAAGAATAGTCTCGAACGTGATAGGCATCGGCCAATGCCAAAGAGAATCCGAGGGACAACAGCGTAGTCTTCATTATCAACAAAGAGATTATGCTAATTGGGATGGTCTTAAATCAATGTATGAGTAGTGTTCTGTTCTTGATAATCAATTATAAACTCGTGGCTTGAAAGAGTTCATATACGAATTTCGAATGGCCTTAGTCAATGTCGATTTTCCGTAGTACTCGGTACAATATGCATATAGAACTTCCACTTTCTCCGAGCCAGATCGGGGTATACGTCGATCGACGACTTCGCCCGCTTTGACAATACTGAGGCATGGATAGGACCCAGTCGAGAGAATTGATTGATCCATGCGAGAGATCCAAATGGCATTCTGGAGGTAGTATTCTGTAGTGCCTTGCTCGTATACATCGTACACAACTACTGCATTCAGAGCTGGTTCCGCTGCACCAAAGTCCTAGCCTACAATCTGTTCAGTGCTCGTGTTATCTTGGTACCACACTGCAATGCGATGGAAATCCAGGAGACCACTACCCACACATTCCATTGTTGTCCTCGAGGCGTTGGCTTAACAATATTGAGATGTTATCGCGACACCCTCTTTAATCTGATACCACTTTAGCATATTCCCCTAATGCGCAGGATAAGTGGAGATACGCGTATAATCCCTGCTCAGCAACCGGCGGAAAGACGGTCGATTTCAGTGGCCCCGCCTAAGTCCATGTCTGCCGTGGGCGATCCGGATTGCAAATGCAGAGTCTTTCGAATGGTTCCAATGCACGTCTGCTTTAACCAACTCAATCACGCGTATTTCTAAGGGACGTGCAAGAAGAGGAGATTAGAAATCAGAGGGTGAAAGGGGGCGGGAGACGACTTGGATGCATGTCTGGAAAATGGCATCATCAGGTGAACTCATTGACTCGACGATCAATAAACCTTGTGGTTTCTTGCTCACTTTTTATGTAATGAACACTACTGAATTTGAAATGCTCTATACTAATATCAGGAGGTATACATTCATGTCCAATACGGCGCGAGTTTGATTATTCTAAGAACTTCGAAAGCTTAGACGCTGTCTTATGCTCCAACACAAAATGTGGTTACCTGGAGTTTTACAGCTACAAACTAGATATTAATGACCTTTAGTGGTCAGTTTTAAAAAAAGAGAGCGTATTAAAAAGTTTTATATACAGACTTGGCATAGTATTAAATCTATCATCAAAGTCGTTTGAATTTGCTTGTCAAATTTCAACGTCTCACAGGCGTCAGGAATACATTCAAAGGGCCCTTGCTCCACAAATTGAAAACTTTCTGTTGATTCAGCCATTCCCGGCTGTGTTCAGCAATTCGAATGTCGAAGTTCCAGAGTAGTCGTGCAAGAATCAGACGTGACTCCAAGTAGGCAAGACTGTGATGTAATTAGCTCATCAATCACGACAGCATGAAATGAAATATCACTGAGGGGAACTGACTTCCGACCAAGACAGCCGCGTGATCCGAGGTGGAAAGGCTGAAAGGCGGCGCGCTCGTCATTCTCGAAGCCCTTTGCGTCGAGGAACCGCTCGGGGTGAAATCCAAAAGGATCTGTTCAGTACTGGTCTCTGTGATAAGTCGCGTATTGGTGTATGGATACAACGGTCTGTAAAACAACATGTGAGCAAGTCATGTAGTTTTACGTGATATTATACCTGGACAACCTACCGATTGTGGAACGTGCCGACCACATATCAGAGCACCGCCCTCGGGCACAACTCTAGGGAGACCAAGTGGCACTGGAGGATATAGGCGGAGCGCTTCATTAAGACAGGCCAACAAGTAGGGCAACTTCGTCACTGTCTGGTGACTGATGTCTTCCTCTGCTTGAAATGCACCTCTTACTTCGTTGAACAGGGATGCCAGAGTGTCTGGGTTCACTAACAGAAGAAATTTGACACCAGCCAGCAAGGTGGCAGTTGTTTCGGATCCAGCGATTACCAGGACACTCGCATTTGATTGCACTTCTTGAACTGTCATGCTCTGTTGGGATGGGTGAGTATAATTCGAAGGTGGAAATTGGTGCGCAGCGTACCTTTCCGTTCACCTCTTTCAGTAGACCGTTAACCAAGTCCGGACGTTCTGACTCTCTTTCGAGTCTCTTTGAGAGCTTCGAACTTGCCATCTCAGCATGTTTACGGTGCTCGTCCATCATGCTCTGGGGAACCACTCTCAGCATTAGTTTCTGCAACCATGGCCAATGGCTGGTAGCCTGTAGGATTGTCCCGGCTCGTGCCATCTCGAAGATAGTCTTGACCCATGGATGGTATTCAGAGTGTTCGAGGCATCCAAAGCTGATATCATGGTAAGTAAAGTCTCTAGACGAAGCTAGAAATTAAGGTGGGAGTAAGGACGTCTCACGATTCGCCAAATGCCAGGTCGCCGATAATATCAAATGTCGTAAAGTTGAACCAGGCCGCCAGATCCACGGGCTTCTCGCTGCCAAAGCAGTGCTCATGCCTCCGCTGAATGAACAAGTCAATGTATTGATTAATGATTGGCTGCTGAGCTTGCATGCTTCGATCACTGAAGCCGTGAGACATCAATCGGCGGAGGCGGGAGTGCTCTTCGCGGTGTGCACTGACGATGTCCACAGGTCCGAATGAAACGGGCCGGTAGAAGTGATCGTACTTTTCCATCTCGGCACGAGCCCCGGGATGATGACCCATGATGTCTTTCCAGGCCTGAGGATGAGAGAAGGCAAGCTCGTTTGGCGCGATGCGAACAACATCGCCATATTTCTCGTGGAGCTCGAGCATGTCAAAGGGCAGCGTTCCCATGATAGACCTGTATGAATAGCCTAGCCTGCTGAGTCGCATGAATAGAGGACCAGGGTATGCACTCAAAGGGTGCAGGATCAAGTTGTAGGTGGCATAGCCACAAAGATAGAGCAAGACCTGTAGAATACTGAGTGAACTGCCATATCCGTCATGTCTCTCCTGCTGTGAAACTTACCAGACAAGCTCCTATAGCCCAGAACAGAGCCATTTCACGATGTGGAATTAGGCAGCCGTGAAGTGTTGAAATAAAAAGAAACTCGGCGATATCATGGATCAAATTGACAAGTTATTTTGGGATACATGTCCCTAATGCAGGGTCTGGAATATCTAGACATCCTTTATATGACTCGGATCATAATCAGATTTAGTGACTACGGAGCAGATTCACTGGTATGGCCTTGTTGCTTGGTGGGTGGAATTTACGCGTATCTCCACTTTTTAGTAGCTACGTGAAATGATTGATCGCCTATCGTGTGGGTAAACCGTCACTAGTTGTAGCCCCTGATTGCGCCAAGTCGGCACTTCAAGGCCTAAATCTATACTTGGTAGCACTCGTACTGAGATGCGCCCTGCTAACGGCTATTGTCTTTGTGATTGAGAAATCATGCTTCGACCGCACAGCCGCTATGTTCAGCACTTTCTCACAATCGCCTTGAAACGACTTATTCGTGAATACGCGTTCCGCTTTCTTACTGAGAGCTGCACTGCTGCGCCTTCTTGGTCAAATTCTTCTGTTAATTCTTGATAATGGTGTTGGCACACCGGTTAGAGAAGTGCATATAAAGACAAAAACCTTTGCCACATGATAAATTATTCGGTCGAATAGTCAGCATCGAATACTCAGGCTACAAGTTCAATGAGACAAACACCCGACCAATCACTTACTGTCTACGTTCTTTCTTTCCTCATTGTGTATTTACACCTTTGCTGTTTCAAAATGGCCCCTCTCGCTATGTACACCATCTCGCTTCCGATCGAGCCGCGCGATGAGCAGGTCATGTCCAAACTCTACTTGTACGACCCCTCGCTCGTAGCAGCTTGCATTTTTATTATACTTTTCGCTTGCACCGCAATAGCGCACCTCATCATCCTTCTCAAGCGTCGCACCTGGTACTTTGTACCCTTCTTGATCGGCATCTTTTGCGAAATCATTGGCTATGCCGGACGTGCCCTGTCGGCGACTCAGACGCCCAATTGGTCCGTCTTTCCGTACGCACTCCAGTCGCTGATGCTGCTCATTGCGCCCTCCTTCCTGGCCGCCTCGATCTATGGCATGCTCGGGCGCACTATTGCCGCGACTAGGGGCGAGGCCTACAGCCCCATCCCGCCCAAGAAGCTCACCAAGGTCTTTGTCACCAGCGACGTGCTATCGTTCTTGGTGCAGAGTGGAGGAGGTGGCATACTCACCAACGCCAAGTCCTCCAGCAGCATCCAGCTGGGAGAAAAGGTCATCATCGTTGGACTTTTTATCCAATTGATTGGCTTTCTTTTCTTCATTGGCGTTACGGGAGCATTTCATGCACGCATTACGCAGGGGTCGAGGGTCGGTCCCGTCAGTGTCGCGGCGCCATGGAGACGCCACCTTTTTATTCTTCACGGAGTGAGCGCTCTCGTGTTCGTACGATCTCTGTTTCGTGTTATTGAATATTGTCAAGGCTATGACGGATAGTAAGTAACCCCTTTGAGTTGTCATTCATGATTTCGGCAACTGAAACTTCACCCCCAACAGTTTGCAGACGACCGAAGTCTTCCTATATGTTTTTGATGCGGCTCTCATGTTCCTTGTCACAGTTATACTGGCAATTGACTATCCCAACGGTGAATTGATGGATATAGAAGAGGTCAAGTTGCAACCGGAAGGCTTATTGGAGCTGCGCAGCCTCATACCCGGCGACATTCATAGCATGCAAGGCTGGCAGGGACCTGAACCCAGGAGTTACAGCAGACAAAGCGCCGCGGAGTGATCGAGGTACTTCATTAGTCTAAGAGAAATCATTACCACCGTATGATAAAAGGTATTACATTAGTTAAACAGTCATGCGTGGCTCTTTGCACAATAATTTGAAATGTCCTTGGCGGCCTATTCTAGGATACGAACCCTACGGCTGTGGTGAATGGTGAATTCTATTTTGTATTTGCACATCAAGTACAACGACAGCCTCTCGATTGTTCGAATTGATATTTTTAGCTGAACAGTTTCCTTATGAGTCTCAAGATTTCTCCAAGAACCTTCTCAATAGTACAAAGAGCGTCGGATTTGGCGTTGTCTCTGCCGGACGCCCTCAGAGTTTCGCAATTCATTGTGGCTCTGTGAAATGTGGCGCAAGGCTTCTTTCACGTCAGTATCAGGTTCACGATGTTCAGCGAGGATAGTTGAGTTAAGGCGGTGCCATTGGTGCCATTGATGCCATTTTTGGTTGCTGTACCATCGATGAAATGGTTCTGTACTGAATCATGTTCGTATGTCTCGACACCAAGAACCCATTTGCGGGCTTTCTATCAGGATTCAGTATCGACGATATTCTTCTGAGGTCTCTGATACCTTAATACACTTAGAAAACCAGGCCGCCCATCGGTTTAATGCTCTATGGCTTGTCCTTTCGAGTTTGTAGAGTGACTCTGGAGGATCGAAGGCTGCGCTAAGCCATATCGCTACGCGGCAACTCCGCGTCAGCATCTTCAGCTAATGGCTTGTGAACCTGGCCAGATGCGGCTTTGCCCGAATCTCCTCCCATGGATGCTAGGAACAGCTCCGTCCCGGTAGCCTCTTGTGTAAGTAGTGAGATGAAGAGGAAAAGAAGGCTGACCCGAGCTCAAGCTGCACTAGCTGCCTACATAGATCTACTGATGCGGTTGGCGCCTAAGGCTGCCTCCTTGCATCCCCCCTGCCGAATAACTTGACTTTCTTTTGCCCTCGAGACACAGTCGTCTTCGCTCCTCCTGTTCCATGCTGTTGCCGAGTATCAGAAAGTCGCGGAGGAGGAGGAGGTTGGTGTGAATGTGTCGCTCGGCTGACCGCATCTTGATGCGCATCAGAACGTCCCATGGCGCGTCCAGGCCATGGTACGATACCGGAAGATGCACCTGGGGCACCAGGCCGTCCTATGGGACTAAAAGGACTAAAAGGATGTACCATAGCACCGACAGGCCGTCCCGGGACATCAGGATGAAATGCTCCTGGGTGACCAGGACGCCGGTGCCTATCCATTGGCCACATGACCATGGTAATGGCCCAATTTGGCTCAATGACTTTCTCCCAGACTTGAGGCAATATGATCTCTTGATCTGGACCAAGGAGATCGTAATGACCTGCTTGCACATGTGGTCCTATTACGTCGACGTGTAAGAAGGCTTGCTTGATAAGCTCTTCCATACCCTGTTCCGAATCAGCTTTGAGAGTCGTTTTGCAATATCGGCAATAGTCGGGCAAGTACTTACCGTCCACGTTTGGCAAAGATGGAATGGAAAACTGAATTTCCTGCCTACCGCATCCTTAAATCGAATTGGTGCTTCATCTTTGCCTTTTTGTTTGCTCGATGACTCCTCTGCTGTGGCTTGGAATTCTGCAAGCATCTTCTTTTTCCACACCTCGTCTTCCTTCTTCGTTGCTTCTTGGGCAGTTTTGGTATCTTTGGCAGCATCGTCACTCAAGTATTGTCTCATGCGACGACGATACTCACTGGTCTGGATCTCTTCTTTTACATCGTCACCTGCTTCCTTTACTCGAATGTCTTTGTCGCTGCTCGTGCTGTCAACTTGGATCGTCATCATCTCGCCCGCCAATATAGATGCTGCTTCTTCTAGCTCTATGTCATAAGTATCGATTCCATCGGGCTCCATCTCAATGCTGCTGTTGATGCTATCGTCATCGTCCAAAAGTCCGTCTTCACCCGGATTGTTGGGCAGAACAAACAAAGCGATATCCTCCAGGTGTCGGCCCACATGATGGCGGTATGCTCTCGCATCGCCAAGAGAACAGTCGCACAAGGGACATTTCGTGTTGGCATCGAAAGAACTTGGGTGCTCACAGATGTTGATGGCTGTTTCTATGCCCTCCTCTGGAACTAGTTGAGCATGTAGATACTGCAAATGATTTCGTAACCTCGATGCGGAGGTGAATGGCTCGTGTACGCAGAACAAACAGCGCCAGTCGAGCCAATGGTTTTGCAACATGTGTTGCATCCATTCGTGTCGTCTTCCGAACTCAGCTCCGGCGATGGGACAGTCCATACATAAGCAAACGTATGGCCTGAGATCGGCAAAAATGTGCTCTCTATTGCGTTATCAGCCAAAGAGCTTATCCAAATCATACTACATCTATGAGCTTACCGCCAGGTGTAAGACGTCGTCACAGTGATCATCATAAAACAAAAAGGGCACTGAAAAGGCCCCTTAGTGGCCTCCAAAGGTAATGCCGGAAGTCGAGCTTGGTCAGAAGTATTGGAAAAGGACGCAAATGAAGTTTGGGTGAAGCCGCTATCTGATAGCTCATCTACATCCATAACATTTGTCGTAGCTGAGGCGGACGCCTTGGGTGCATCAGCGATAGATGATATAACAGTAGTTTGTTGCTCAGATATCGTTTTACCCGCATGATGATCAACATTCAAGCCCAGCGACAGCTTCTGGCTATTGGATTTCAGATATCTGAAATATTGACGTCTTCGAGTGTTTGCTTTGCCAAGCAGTGCCACAAGGTTAATATCCGCTTTGTCATATGTCGCTTGTACGTGGGCAATATCTGTTGGTTCGTAGAACGAAGTGTCCGTCTTTGTCGATCCACGGAATCGGTCATGGGGGGCTGGGTTTCGAATTGATACAGATAGTTTTAGCAGACAGTTGATAACTTCAGCGACATCGACTGCTAATTGGTCCATTTCTGTGCAAAATCCAATGCTATCGTCATCCGGACCACTCGTAGACTCATCGTCGCTCTCGTCGTCGGTTAACTCCTGGTCCCACGGTGTTTTGCTGCCATTCAAGATCGAGAAGGCTTTGCACAATTTAGCCATTTTCATTCATATGTAACGAACCAGAACAACCATTGTTCTCACACATGTCAACTCACCATCGTCCAGTGCGCATTTCAAATCTTCGAGCAGGGCTTTCACTTGAGTTGATAGATGAGAAGCGTCTCGTAGACGGTACTCAAGTGAGCTTTCCCCCCGCTGATGGGCATCCATATTCCCAATCCATACCTTGAATCTCGACAACTCGTCCCTTATCTTCCACCCTGGTTTCGTGGAGTCGTTTTGATCTTGCGCTGTTGCAATAGAGACAGCAGCAATCAACCTAAAGCTTTCGAGGCAAGAGGCGACATGTTCTGCTATAGTGGTTGTCATCTTTCTGGATTACCCTGGTGCTCTGGTTGCTTCTGAGAATGTCTTCTCTATTGATCTCTGACCGACAAGTTTCTCTTTTATGTCGCGAAGATGCCTCACAGAAGGAGAGCTTACTTGCGCTTGTCACCGATATTAATATCTACGATACAGCGTCAGGCCAATCAAGACGTGCAGCCTCCACTTACCCCTCATCTGCCCTCATCTTTTGCCCCTCCCCGCTGGAAGACTGCAGACATTGGCCCATGTCATTGACATACAGAGACAATGCGTGTTTTCCACTCGTTATCACAACTTACTGCCGCCCTCACCTCGTCTTGAAAAGGGATCGGGATGTCTGGTTTCGAAGTCCTTGGCGTTGTTCTCGGAACAATCCCACTGGTTATTTCAGCTTTAGAGCATTATCAGGAAGGGCTCCACACTATTCGCCGATGGCGGTCGTACGAGGCGGAGCTGAAGAGCTTGAAGCGCAGCTTAGGCAACGAGAAAGCGATTCTCGTCAACACATGCCAGCAGTTACTCAGCGGAGTAGTCAGCAGTATTGATCTTGAGAAGCTTGTCGACGAACCATTCGGTGAACTCTGGAGTAATGCTCTAATTGAGGATCAGATTGCCTTACGCCTAGATCATGTATACGAACCCTTCAAAGCCACGGTGGTGGCCATGAAAGATGCGCTTTGTGTCATCCAGAGCAAACTTGGTCTAGATGAGCGAGGGAAAGTAAGTCTTCACATATCATATATTGTTCTCGTGTTTGATTACAGCCGAAAACAAAAAGTCCTGTAGGCGTGGAGTCTACAGCTTGTGTCGCCTCTATGTAACAGAAAGAAAAATGTGGGATACGGTATACCAACTAACTTCTGTTAGGTCAAATGGATGGAAGGCAAAGCCATCGCGAGAGAGCTCAAGCGGGCTACCTTCACCATCAAGCGTTCTCATTTCGATGATCTCTTCGCGAGCATATCGAAGGGTAACCAGGACCTCAAAACATTTACCAACCAAAGTATTCAACTTGAACCAGAAAGACGAGTGAAAAATCACGGAAAGCTTTTCAGCCAGCTCAGAGAGGCGTTGCGCAGCATCTATGGGGCAGTACGAAATAGTCTCGCCTGCGATTGCCCAGGTGCACATAAAGTGAGCCTACGACTCGAAAAGCCCAAGCTTCTACCTCGCAGCCAAGAATCACAACATCTCCGTGATTCGAATTTTCAATGTGCTATTTCATATCGTATGGAAAGCTTGAATCCCTCTGGTATAGATGAGATATGGAGTTTGATGCTGCTGCGATCATGCGGACCAAGATTCGAATTGCCCGAGATGATACCGCCAAAACCAACTGCTTTGCGAAAGGACTGGACTGTATTCGGCACCACGACATCAACCAACCTTGGTTTAAGTCAACTCAGAAAAACGTTTCAAGCAGTCAAATCTTCGAAAGAAACGATTTGCGGCCCAGAGACCAAGCCAATGCTTTACTCCGTTGAAGCTGTTATGTCTGCTTTTCATGAAACTACTACGGCATTTGCATCTCTTCCGACGACAGTTTTGACGACACCAGTACAGGAAGAGCACCCTGATGATCCGATAGACCTCTGTAAACTTGCGCGAAAAGGCAAATCCAGCCGGAGCTCAGGCTGTTTTGGCTTCGTCTCAAACAATACCTCCATACACTACCCAAAGTTTGGTATCTATCCACCGTCAGAGCATGAAAATAGCACATCGATGATATCTCTCAGGACAGTCCTTCAAGATGGTGACAATTATACTGCCATATCATATGCGGTCGGACTCAAACTCGCTGTTGATATATCTTCCGGCGTGCTTCAATTAATCAATACATCCTGGCTTCCTGAAAGAATCACAAGTCAAGACATCATATTTCCCACACAAGATGGTCGTCCTCTTTACAGTCAACCATTCTTCGCTAAGACATTCTTGAACTTGGAACAGAAGCCCCAGATTTCAGGTCCGGCCTCTCGCCTGGAAACTTTGGAGGAGCTCATGTTCTCATTGGGCATCCTCCTTCTGGAAATCCTTTTCTTCGATTCCCTCGACCACCTTGGGTACATTAAATGGAAGGAAAGTCGGACGAAAGGGTTGGGTCGATTTTCAAGTCGGAAAGCTGCAATGGACCTGCTGAATCAAGTCCAAACTTTGGGATCGCCAAATTTCTATAGCGCTGTCCGTCGTATCTTGCTCTGTGAGTTCACTTGCCTTGACTTTTCGATGGGAGATGAACCTTTCTGTAAGGAAGTCTATGGGAAGACAATCGCTCTGATGGAGGAAGACTTTAAGTTATCTCAGTCGCTTTGGTAGTGAATAGGGATCCTTGGAAATTAATCATTACCAATGAAAAGAAGCCAGAACGTACCTATGCTCATCCTGTATATACCTCAAGGACAAAAATACTACTATATACGAAAAACAGCACGAGATAAATTCTTTCTATCCATTTTGTGTATAGTGGATGGACGATGTCTCGTCTCGAGTCAACATGGACCCAATGACTGTGGCTTAGCCAGCATGGATTCAAAGCAATAATTCAAATCGACTTTTCTATCGATAATTCAGCCCGACTTTCCGCGTCGTACACAGGAGAGGATCAAACAACAATGAGGATGTGCACTGAAGCCACCTCACCCGGGAGAAGGGCTTGAGTTCTTGTGAAGCCACAAATCTGCTTGAGAGATCCTCTTAGTCGCTTTCTTGACACTTATAAGATCCAAGCAACGACAGTCTTTCCGCGAGGTAAACCGGAGCCACCAGTGCTGGGAACCTGGGCAGTAGCACTTGGAAGTTCGTGCGCGAAGGGTAACTTGAATGGTCAATTTTAGTCGGCGATCTCAAAGTCGTATATGATAGTCTGAATCCGATATCGACGAGTAGCTGAGTGGTTTAGCCAAGAAAAGACTGCTTGCGATAGCTAATCGAGTTGCTCTTGCTTAGAAATACAGCATGGCCGTTGCGATAAACGTAATATTAAAACGTTTTAAGATCTTCGCTATCCATTGACATAATAGACCTGATTCGTGGCTCAACAGCTCGGAAATTACCAACATTATGCGTATCCTAAAAGATCAGCTACTCGAGTTAAATTAGAGATGGTGGGCTAGAACCGTACCTGGTTCGTTGATGTTGCAGCTCGGTGCATGTTCAGCCCCCCTGCAAGGGATTTTTAGTCTTATGCACGAATATCCAGAATGCCTTCGGCGTCAAGGCATTCTCTGCATAATTGGCGCTGGATTACGCTGCGGTCATTAAAACTCGTTGCTGCCTGAAAATTAACTTTTGGAAGTTACTCGAGCATCTTTCACAAACTGCTATCGATCATCAGCTTTATCGCAGTTTCTGCTGCGCCGCTGTACTATAATTACTAGGCAATAAGTACTAATACCCCTGTTTACAATTCCCTATGCATGTTGCTTCTCCTTTGTCTTTTTCAAGAGTCACTTTGTGCTCCCTAGTTCCAACAAGGACTTACTTTTCATAATCGAAGCCAAGCTGTGTTAAAATGCGTACACAATATAAATACAAAAGATTTGTTAGGTTTGGCGGTATCCGACTACTCCGCCTTTTATGTAGCAACGACACAACTGCACCCATACAGTGTTAGCTACTCGATTCCACCCTAAATAGAACACCGGACGAGGATCACCTTTTTAATACCCTATCTTATTGCTAGGGCAGCTCGGAGAAGACTTATTTAATCTGTGTCGATTCACTTAGTCTGCCTATTACGTCCAATTTATATGCGGTACTTTCGCACCTTCGAAATCGCAGTTTTAATCGAATCTTATAGATTAATACAATATATATTAACCAAATGGACGAGCATAAGAAGGCACAACAAATCGGGCTTATGTACAACATCTATTCATATGCAAGCTGTATATATATTTGGCTTAGAAACGAAGCCAATGAAAGCATCCAAGCGATTGAGGTATTACGCATTGCAGGTAGCCAAGGAGCCGCTAATACTCTCAACGACAAACTAAATGGAAAGTTTTCATGGACTGCGTTCAGTCCTACGAGACCACGTAATTGCTACTGGCTCAAACTGTTACTACATATGAACTGAGCTCATTTTTACTTTGTTCTTCACAAAGCCTATAGAAAAACGTAGATGACCAAGTTCCAAAGTCGCGGGCATGACAGAGTATTACTAGACGAGGCTGGCGTTGACACATCTCCTATGCCCTGAATGCAAGCCCAGCTTCCTGTTTCATTTTAGCGCCGCAGATCTACCCGCTTTCGTCCTACGAGCACACTGTCACCCCTAAATACCCCTGCAGTAGCTCCTTGAGCCGCACCCCACCCCCGCACCCGGTCGCAATATGGCCCAGCTGGCATGCGCGTTGAGATTCAAGGGTCAATCATTACACGCTCCCCTTGGGTACATTGAATTTCTGACAGGCTTAACGCGACACGAAAGTCGGGCGATGTAGTCAAATCTGGAAGCTGGCTAGACATAATAGAAGCCGAATGCCTCCTCGGGTAATCGATCCAGTTCCAGAGCCAGATACAGCGCTCAAATAGGCTCGATTCCAGTAGAGACCTGTTGCTCGTGTTACAGTTCAGCTATTATCTATAGACTTCTCTGGCTTGAGTTCTCACCCGGTATTAATGTATCACTCATTGTGGCCAAATCCCAAGCAGCAGCGCACGTGCGTTCAGGTTCCATTATTCCTAATAGCCCCAGCAAGGGTGTAGCCATACATCGATGTAATCAGGCTGGACGACGGACGAATCCTGACTGCACTGAGAAATATACTTGGGGTCGATGAAACATGTTACTGCAGGCAAAGTAATCAAATCCTCCAGGCCAACTCTCGGGAGGCCGTTTTCTTTAATTACAGTACCTGACACAATAAACGTATTTGGCGTCCACCCATGCGATAGACGCCCAGCTGCTTTTACCTGTATATTGGAGTAAAATTGGGTGTCACCCTGGGCGCCACTATAGGGCGTCATGAGCCAGTCATTGGCTTTTCAACAGCAAAGATTTAATGAAATTATTGCAGGACTATTCTAGCCAACGCCTGACATCTGCTGCATTGCACAAAGCCTATATAAAAGCTGCCTGCATATGCTTGCAGGTATAAGCGGTTTTCTCCTCAAAGTGGCCTTCGATCTTACCATCGTTCCCTGCAGTCGTATAATTATCGTGTCTTTTGCGGCGTCTGTCGGAACTCCTAAAGCAGTATTTCCAAGTACTAATTTGTCTCGGACCCTGCTCTTGTTCTGCCATAATTACTCACTGATTACCGCCCCTATTCCACCCGGCAACCCACAGACACTACCAACACTATGCGCAGAGTTACCAGCACCGCCATCATCTTTGTCGCCTGCGTCTCCACTGCAGACGCCATGATCCTGCGCAATTCGACAGCTTTCTCTTTGGGCGGACTAGGACAGGGCGGTGCCTCTTCTCTCTTCGACGGCACGACCATCGCGACCTGGTGGGGCGGTGGCCAAGCTCAGGGTTCACTACACCAGCTCGATGAGGTTTGCCAGGAAGACGTCGACCTCATCGGCGTGTCATTTTACAATGGGACCAATCCCCCTTCGTTGGAGCTCGGCGCCTACAGCTGGACGGCATCGGAGGCGCAGATTGCCGCAGGCTTCCCTGGCCTCAAGGACCTGACCGCGCCCGCCTCGTCCGTCGCACAGCATGTGAAGGATTGTCAAGCAGCTGGGAAGACGATCGTCTTGACTCTGGGTGGGGACTCGCGCTGGGCGAACACAACATTTTCTTCGCAGCAAGAAGCGCAAGATGCCGCGCACCTCATATGGAATCTCTTCCTCGGCGGCACGGAAAATCCAGAGCTGCGTCCCTTCGGGCAGGACGTCGTGCTCGACGGGTTGGACATAGACAACGAGGAGCCCAGCTCGAAGTACTACTTGGATTTCGTAACCACGCTGCGGTCCCTTATGCTCACGGACGCCCCTCGCAGATACCTGATCGGCGCAACGCCCTGGGTCGGCGGTTTGGGGGACGACACGTCAAAGATATCCATCCCCATAGGCATTTTGGGATTGCTAGACTACGTAGCTGTGCAGTTCTATAACGCCGACGACGGCGGGCTCGGTACCAATAACTTTCAGACCTGGTTAGAGAGATGGGTCGACGCGATACACAAGGCAAATCCATCCACAAAGATGCTATTTGGCGTCATGGTCAAAGGAGCGGGCAACGACGGGCCGTGGGCGCACGGCGCTGCAGACATGAAGAAGCGCCTGAAAGACATCGTTGCGCAGAATCTTCCCGGTTTTGGGGGCGCCGCGATTTGGGAGGCAGGCGCTGCAATGAATAGTGACGAGAATTACTTCCAATCAGTGGCAACCGCTATTGGGCGAATCAAGGCGAGGAGATAAACTGAGCCGTGGGGATAGCTGTGGCTCTAGCGATATGCACCTTTTGAGCTGGTTAGCTTACTATAATCATAAACTACACAACTTCTTGTTCACAGTTCCATTCGCTTATATGGCATCCGGCTTGTGACCCTTCGGGGTACTTCGTTAAGGAAGTGAATCCAGAAGGGATCGTGGATAGAATCCCACCGACGACGGGATTCGAGTCGCGTTAGAGAGAACCATTCTGTCACATCTTGACAACTAGCAATTACGAGAATTTTAATGTTTTCTGTTGAATTACTGACAGTTGGGTCGCTACTGTACAATTGCTGGACGACTAGGGAAGATCGTCCTCAGGGTTGCCATATCGATGCGGTAACTCGTAGCAATACGAGGGTACTCGTTCGTATAGCAGGCTGTTTCGACATGCCCGTGCTATGTTTGCGTGGCAAGTGGATCGGACGCCCGCAGGCCGAGGACATTGTGGGCTTTAGCTCTGGCTTTCCGGGTGTGGACCGTGGGGTCTACGGTGCTTGTTCCTTGAGGTCAAGTAAGAGAGGCAACAGCGGCGGGTTTGGTTTGGCCGACGTGGGTCTTATGGCCGAATTCCGCTGCGCTGGTGCATTGTTTTTGATTGGGCAGGGATTTGTAGTTTGCCAGATGGGGTGGTGCGCATGGTTTATTCCCGTGAAAAATATGCATCGGTCCCTCCCAGATACAAGAAGCGTTGGATTGGATACGAAAGTAAAAACAGCGCACGACTGTCTCCAGGACGCTGCTTTCGTGGTTCAAGAGTCAGGATTAAAGCCCTTGCCATAAAAGTTGACCTCAACTCCATCCCTATGACAAGACGGAGCAGGGAACCTCGCCAGGGTTCATAGCGACCACTAAATTAGAGGTATGATACGCCTTGAATGACTGTTTACGGAAAAAGATGGCACATTTCATGTGGGAGAGCGAGGCCGACTCAGCGTCGGTATTTGCGGATGAGAACAATCAGTCTCTTAAAGCTGGCGAAATGTAATCTCCGGCTACATTATTTCGAAACAAGCGCCTCCTCCCAAGAGGCGGCGGAGCCCAGTCAAGAAAGCGTAAGAGTATGCAATACTATTGGTTTTCAATCAAAGTAAAGAAGAATAATTTCTTGTCATCATGCATTTGTATATAGTGTAACTATTCGAATCTTAGAATTTGTTTTTACGTAGCATCATCTGTTCGTCACCTCTGTCGATTTGTAGCAATGCCATTCGGTATTGATTGCATATCTTTGATTCTGACAATTGTTGAATGAGCGGAGACGACAGCCATCCGCTAAGAACAATGCGACTTCGGACAATCACCGCTGCCCTCTCTTTTTCCTTGTCTGCACTTGACGTGCACGCAATCGACTTTCCTCTTCGTTCTTCTTCTGCTGCCAAGCTTTGACTGCGGCCAAGTTCACACTTTCCTGAGGCTCCAACGTCGCCTCCCACCTGATAAGATACCAAGTGTTCCCTCTGATTTATTTCTCCTCGATAATCTTACATAGATAATCTTAATTGGCTATAACCATTTCATCTTCGAGCACACTTCGAGATCTGCCTTTCTTTATAGCAGTGCTAGGTAGATCGAGCAGCTCGTTCTCAGCTTCGGATTCCATAAGACTAAGAGTTAATTGCGAGAAACCGTCCACGCCCAAAAAGTCTACCATAACCTCGTTCTATCTCAACAAGTGTGTCAGTATTAATTTCAATATGCATTGAAGGCATCTAACCTGGAAGCGGGGCATTGGCCATCGTGAAACGCTGAAACTGCCTGAGTGATCATTTTAGTAATTGACCTGACACTTCTCAGACCCAATCAATGATCGTCCCTTAGCCAGCGAAGCCATAGCCATCAATGTTGGCAGCCTGCCAAGTACCCACTAGTCGTCCTTTTGAGAAGAAACCTAAAGCATGAACCTCCGCAGTTGATCTCAAACTTGAGGCATTATAGTCTGGATCCGACAGGGAAAAGTAATAGAGTCTTATGGAAGTCGCACCAATCCGTGACCAACGAAGATTTCAACGAACGATGTGCTCCGAGTTGTCAATTATTTGGTGATTGAATCTGTGTAGATGACCATGGATTTGTAAGAAAAGCATTTCCAGGTGTCCACCGCTGAAGCACGATGATTACTTGGACCCACTCACAGCGAACCAACAAGTCTTCTGGCCCGAAAAGTGAATTCCGCCCGGCGCTCCATTCTGCAATTTCTAATCATCGGGGAAACATTGTAACATTTTCATTTTTGCAAGCTGCTTCAAACAATCGCGAGCTGTGCACTTAGTGCGCGGGTTTCCACCGTCTCTCTCTCATAGCAGTACAAGCGTCCTTCGACCATGTCTTCCACTGCACATGGTTTCCTTATTGACACCCTGTTGGGTGACGGAATCAGACTTTTGACTCAGGGAAAAATGATAGCACACCCACAACAAGAAGTTACCAGCACATTTGACGACGCAGGGCGAACCAAATCACCATCGGTGACACCAAATTGTGCGAACCACAACGACAGCGTTCTCGCATTACCAGTCATGAAGCCGGCGGGGGTAGAAGTCAGTGTGAATACTCTCCTGTACCTGAACAGTTTCGACTAAATGTGAGTACCAGGGCTCATTCGAGAAGAGCACGATCCAAGTAGACTCAGAACGACAGTCCGAGAGCGTACAGTGCACTGAAACGGCAACTCCAACATGTGATGTGGATCACAAGGTCGACAATCTAGTCCTTGTCGATTGGACTTCTCCAACAGATAACGCGAACCCCAAGAACTGGCCGCTCTACAAGAAATTGCGGGTCTATCTAATCATAAACTATGCGAACGCTGCAGTTTACACGTCTTCTTCCATCTATGCTGCGTCGCAAGAGGGAGTCATGCACGATTTCCACGTGTCACAAACAGTGGCCAGTCTAGGGTTGGCTCTGTTCGTCCTAGGTTATGGGCTTGGTCCTATCATATTCTCCCCATTGGCAGACAATGCACGCATCGGACGCAACCCGCCTTACGTGGTTTCCTCCGTCATCTTCCTCACACTCTCCATTCTCACTGCAACAGCTCGAGACATTACAAGCCTCTTGATACTTCGCCTTTTGCAAGGATTCTTCGGATCCCCCGTACTATCTTTTGGTGGCGCATCGCTTTCTGATATCTGCCATGCCGATTTGCAACCCATTGCACTCTACACGTGGGCCTGTTCCGGCTTTGCTGCCCCTTCAATCGCGCCAATCATGTCCGGTTTCGCCATTCCGGTCCTAGGGTGGAGATGGTCTCTCTGGGAGATTGTTATAGTCAATGGACCGTCTGTCATCTTGATGGTCAGTGCAACATGGTGCCTGTTTAGTTCCCAAATACTGACTTGGCTCTAGCTTCTGCTTCCGGAAACCTCGCCCAGAAGGATACTGCATCTCCGGGCACAAAGATTCGCCGCGGCCGACCGAGACAGAAACTATCGAAGCATCATGGATTCAAAGGAGCATCAATCCACTGGACAAGTTCTGCGACAGTCTCTCCTTGTGCCGTGGCAAATGCATGCTTTGGATCCCTCTATTCTCTTTACGAGCCTTTATGGAGGACTTGTCTACGGGATATATTATTCCTTCTTTCAAGTCTTTCCACTGGTCTATCAAGGAATCTACGGCTTCAGCTTGGGTCAGTCAGGTTTACCTTATCTAGTGATTGTGGTGTCGGTCGTTCTTGTGGGAATCCCTTACTGTCTGTACATTTACTTGTACGTGAACCCTCGCGCGGCAAGTAGTGCCATGACGCCAGAGCGTCGACTGATACCGGGCTTCATGGCTTCTTTTCTCGTACCTACTGGATTGTTTCTCTTCGCATGGACGGCACGGGCCGATATTCACTGGATGGTGCCCACCATAGGCGTTGGGCTCACATCGGCGGGCATGGTCATTATCCTGCAGTGTGTTTTTGTCTACATATCGCTGGGCTATCCTCATTATGCCGCCTCTGCGTTTGGTGGCAACAACTTTTCAAGGTCTTTGATAGCTTTCGGAGCCTTGCTTTAGTCACGCCCATTGTACGAAAACCTTGGCATTTCTCACGGATCTTCGTTGATAGCTGGAGTGTGTGTTCTCGGAATCCTTGGAATTTTTGCCCTTTTCCACTACGGGGCGAGACTCAGGGCTCGAAGTAGATTCATGATCTAGGAAACAAACAGGAACAAAGAATTATATTATTGAAAAATTGTTGCGTATCGTATATATCTCTACACTAGCCTAAGCTGGGTAGGGAATTCCCACTTTTGCACTTATGGCCTAGTGGGATATTGCGATAAAAATGGTGTATGACCGCTGCATAACTCAGCTATACAGCTAGCTCCGGTCTGGGGTTGCCCAATGAATTTTACGAAAAGCGTGGCCACAGATGGAGGTTAAGTTGGGCCGGGCTGGTACATGGGCGGCCTTAGACAGGTACAAAAAATATCAAATAATATGATTTTTTGGTTCAATGATTTTCTGGCATCTAAGTTCGGAAGGGCGATCGTGAATGAGTGACGGCTTGGATAGACGGGACGTCGATGCAATCGTAATATCTGCTGGCAAACGCTTAAACCCAGCTAACAAACAGAGAACATCACTATCTCCGCCATAACCCAGTCCAGATTACTACTCTTTCAAGGGCGTCCTTCTTTGTCAAGAGCTCCTGGGGCGCGTACGAAGCCCGAGACATTCAAACTATGGATGCTGTGTTCCTCAACCCAGTCGAGTACTTTTGAGTACGGTCGACACTTGTGCATTCTGCCCATAGCAAATGTCAGTGACTATAAGGGAAATCAACACGGGAGTACGTACACATTGAAGTCGGGAAATACTTGTTCGAAGCCCTTGACCCAAGTATATGTCACCATACCGAGATCAGGCTCGCACATAAGCTAGGGAAAAGTCAGCGATCTTACGTAAATAAGTCACCCAGCCGGCCTTACCTTTTGTCGCAGCATATCTATACAGTGGTCTGCAACTTGGTCAGTGTAGCTCGTCATTCGGCTTTGAGGAGGGCTGACCCAGATGAAATCTCAGCGTCTCGGGGTCGTCCCTCCACTCCTTCTTCTTTGGCAGATAGTGATCCATGTACGATGCTTGACGCAACATATTCAGACAGTGGAGTCCATGGAACACTTCAAAGGCACCCATGTATCCGCCGCCCATCTCCTCAGTGTACTCAGCAGCATACTCCGAAGCGTTGATTCTGTGCACATCATCCTCCGACAATCGCATCAGGCCTCCTTTGGCAAAAGTGATCTTGTCCCACTTCTCATCGATCTCATCACTCGGAGCCGCGCTGAATTCGTGGGGGACCCTAAGCGTCCCATTGAAGCGCTGGATCTCCAAGTCGTCGTCGTCGAAGATCTCGAGCGCAGGGGACCAGGTATTCATCTTTAGCGTGCACTTGTTCTTGGGTTGAAAAAATGCGACTGTACTGAAAGCAAGTAGGCTAAGGAGAATACCGATGAAAATTCCAGCAAGAAGACATCGCCAGTTTGGGGCTTTGTCTCGTACAGTGGGCTCTGGGATGCAATCATCATGGGGCAGTAGTTTCTCTTCGTCAGCATCTTCGCTCAGACGTTCGTAGCTGGGCGGTCTCTTCATGGCTTCTTGTGGTGTGTGTTGTAGATGGTGCAAATTGACGAGGAATAGAACCATAGAGCTATGGCAAGTGCTGCAGTAGTACTAGGCCTATCCGTTAGGCAGGGTCAGATGAGGGTACACGTCTACTTGGAAAGTTACTATTTTCGGAGTCTTGCATAGTCGTGGGCTGCGTTGTATCTACGTACTTGGTGCTTGCGGTGAATCCTTCTCGCTCCCATCCACACAATGTCCTCGGATCAGGATCAATCTATCGACACCGCTATGATATGAACACACCCACAGCCTGAAAGAACCAAAGGTCCTTCTCGGAACGTCGATGAATTTCCCTGGGTGTGTGGCAGTCCAGGAAAGTGGCCGCTAAGAGTACACTGCCACTAGTTAAAGATCTGCCGCGCCAATTGCGCACATTTCGCGCCATAGGAAAATCCACCTGCAGGTAATCATACTTGAGTCCCACCTACCTATAGTCTATTACACAATTTCTTCGACCGGCCATGCCACATACTCAATCGTTTGCGGGTTGAATGCAAAGATGAGGCCTTACGTCAATGAGACTGGCTGGTAAAGATAGTAACCTAGATGATAGCGCAAGTTGGGGGCTGGTAGAGGGAGTATAATATGGCGCCACTAGGATTACTATGTTCCGTGTAACTAGGACTTTCAACCGGCCCAGTATCTAGCATCTCGATGGTTCGGCATATTGTCGAGCGGAGAGATGCTCGGTGGTAATTTTAGATGCTGACAATGGGCTTGGGCTAGTATGGCCCCCACGGTCCTAGAAGGATTGGTGAAGGATCACTAACAGTCGCATTTCAGGGCATGTTCAGCGCCAATAATACGTCAATATCGCACTACAGCTATCAACTGCAGCCATCGTTTAGGGGCTGCTGGAGGGAGTATAGCACGGCACAGGTAATGCAAGGTCGCATCGAGGTGGGGGAAATTAGGAAATTACACTAGTATAGGGAGTTACACAATGCTGGAACGCTGACTGCAGCCGTTGTGGGATGGCTTGCAGGAGTGTGCTGAATCTATGTGGCTGCGATTGTGCCGCTGACTGCAACGCAAGCCACCGGGAGAGTATCCGTTTCCAGTACCGAGCATCCTAGTAGGGCTTTTCATGACGAACTTATCTCTGGGCATATTCGTTGCTAATGATTGGTGCATCACCTTGCTCTACATCAATCCCGAATAAGTACTAAGACATAGGCAGATTTGCTTTCACGTTGGTCGCAGTTACATCACTGCTGTTCCTTCTGCGGGAAGATAAAGGATTTCTGGTAGGGTAACACAGATAAGAGGTCCCCATTGACGTTCATGTTCTGTCCCATCCCAAAAATCTGATGTGCATGACTTTTAGCTTCCATGTATTGTATTTTTAGGAAGACACCCGTACTTAGTGTTGCATTATGAAGCCAATCGAGCTGATAACTCAACCGCAATGAATAGGCCCGTGCCGCTTCGGCTCCTCTGCCCTGTTACAAGGGTGCACCGTTGGGCTGCGCCATTGGCCGTATTTCGGCACAGCCAAGGCAGCGCTATCAGCGCTAGGCTTTCCGGTAGATGAACAGATGTCTCTGAGGACCAGTCTCCTCCCCGTACCCGGACTGGGCGTAGCTTCGTGATCACCGGTTTGGGGGCTGTAATGATGATCCCCGAGCCCGTACCGGTACATGCCCGGACCATCTATTACCAGGACAATCGTAGGGCTATTGAAGGGGTATTCTGTGAGCTCGAATTCAAGCTTGTCCCCTCGACAGATTTCGATACTCCTTTCTTCAGGTGTCAAGTGTGGGTTTCTTCGAGCATTATGCTTTCAAATTTACGACTCCCGACAGCTGGGTACACCCTACTGGGCGGCGACGACAATGACTCAGGCGAGAAGGCATCTCCTGGAAGTATAGCCCGAGGATGCCAGTCCTTCACAAATCTCGTTAAGTGGTGGCGAGAGCTGGCAATTTTGGGTCTCTGTGTCGTGTGCGCATTCCTCACGTTCGAGCACTCTCTTAAGCCATTTGAAGGGGGAACAGGGGCACAGGTCCAAGACTATCGTAAGTGTCGTCAATCCTGCAAGGGGGATCGTATCTCATGTTTACAGGCCTAACATCGAATGATGAGCGCTGGAGACAATTTCATTGGGTCTCCGATGTCTATAGCTCCAAAGACCCGGTAGCCACAGACGCTGTGAATGCGGCCTGGGATCGAATTGTGCCAGCGTTTGGATTTGTAGCCGTCAATCATACGTGGGCTGCGGAGCACAATCTCCCAGGCAGCATGAGCCTTCCTTCGGATTCTTCGAAAGGTGTCTACATTATCGATGCGTTAGTCTCTCTATCCCCTCATGCAGTGCAGTTGTTGACGTTGAACTCTAGATATCATCAGCTCCACTGTCTCACCATCATCCGCAAGACCCTAACCGAAGTCGTCTCGGGCAAGACCCCGAGCGTACCAATACAGCACTCGATGCATTGTTTCGATAGTTTGTTGCAGTATGTGATGTGTGGCGACTCGGGGGATACTTTGCTGTATACTTGGGGTCGCAACGAGACGGGTGATGGGCAGCTACGGAAATGTGTTGATTGGGACAGCAGGAAGAAGTGGGCGAGAGAGAACACGGCGTGCTATGCAGACGGTGACCATCCAATTCCGTTGTTTGATCATTTCAATCACTGTGAGATCAACGATGATGGCATATCGGGTGTTTTCTGAGGATTTGTCTCATTTCGAAAAATGTACAGTAGGAGGTAGAAAGGAAGAAACAGCTTTCCAGAGCAGATATAAATATTTGATTTGCTCAAAGACAACACAAATTATGATCAAAAAGACCCTAGACTTCCCGAGTTCTCCACAATCATGCTGTTTTCCGCCTTCAATTCACTGTACCTTCTGTAGAATGCTTGAAGGCCTTCCTGACATACAGGTCACCCGTGCCTATAGTCTACGGCACTCAACCACGACAAATTACATTTCTCTATATGGATTCATAGAGTGTGTCATACCTTCTACAACTTGCAGATATCTTTGTCAATTTATAGGAATCTCCTAATATAAAATCGTACATTGCCCCTCATCGAGTCTCAATTGTCACTGCGTGCCTCATATTTGATATATCACGGTCTGAAATTATAACAATACGCTCCCGACAACACAGCCGAAGATGGTTTACCACCCCTCAGCGATCTGGGTGCCGTCAACAGCTTCCTGATTACGTTTCCAGCCCTCTGCGATCTGGGTACCATCGACGGCCTCCTCGTTGCGCTTCCAGCCCTCAGCAATTTGGGTACCGTCGACGGCTTCCTCATGACGCTTGAGGGCTTCGCCGGCAGGAGCCATAATGTTAGCTCCTAAATTCTTATCAGCATAAGAGGATTCCAATTTGAAGTCGCGCAATCAACATACCTGCACGTGGCAAAGCCACGGCTTGACTGATCATACCAAGACTGGCGAGGGAGATGAGAAAGAACTTCATCATTCCTTGTAGAAGACGATTGATAGAGCGGACTTGGAATTTGCGTTGTCAAGTTTCTTGCTGATATGAACTTGCGGTTGGTGTAGCTTCACCCTGTAATATAGCGCTAACAATAAAGTAGGTCTTTCGTACCTGACGGCCTGGCTAGCGGTGTCCACTCACGTCATATAAGAACGTTGCAATCAACATCATGTGTGATTCTAAAAACTGTAAATACTGTACTACATATGAATTTGGGGGCCGCGCTAACTATAGAGGCCGAAGGGGGTGGGGGCCATCGCGGTAGCACTTCCCAATTTAAAACCTGCCAGAGGCAACGTTGGAGGGTGGTATTACGGCCAATGTAAAGTTGTATTTTAGATATTCCTCCTTAGGCAAATGTCTACGTCCAAAGAGGGTGGATGGAAAAATCTTGCTCTGGTTGTTGAAAGGATTCCGAGAGGCACAGCAATGTACCGGTACTACAGTAGCGTGAATACGAGGTGCCTAGGTACCTACCTACTCATAAGCGCCGTTAGCCTCCAGTACCCTTCGTTTGAGCAGGCAGCGAATCTTATGGCTCAAATAGGTGCGATTTGCCCTTGCGGAACACAGGTCGATCCTTCTGCCAACATCGGCGTTATCAAGACCCAATGAAAATCCCAGTAGCCTCCAGTATGCAAGTAATTTGCAGCAGGATTCCATCCCAGCTGGAGGCTGTGCAATCGATGGGCAGTTGCCTTTAGTGGCATGTGATGTCTGCTGTAATTGATTCCTGGTTCCGAGAAAGTGGGGACCTGCATCTGCCGAACAGCTATAGCAATATCCTCCCTGAAGCGATGTCAATATCAGGTTCAGTTTGAAAGCAACCTCCACCGATGACCACAACCCGGAGAACCAGCATTCCATGGACTCCTCACGACGTTACCCGTTCTTTCTCCAACCCATTCCACTGATTCTCCTCTCCCTACTCCTCGTCATCTGCAACATCTCTCTATACGCGCAAATACGGCGGCTGCAGCTCGCAGTCGATGACCATGGCTTCAGTGAGTTGTTGGACTTTGGCACGCTTCTACTAAATCGCACACTAAATATCTGAAAGCTGGTATATACTCGCGAGGGAAGTCGTGGAAACAGTTTCACACCTACACGGAATACAGCAACGTGAACCAATCGATATCTAACGCGGCATGGAGCGGTTTCACCACCAACGGGTTCATCGCCATTCCGCATCGCGAGGCCGCGCGCGCTGGCCTCCCTGCCGCCGAGGACTTTCCCGACGATGCGGGGAAGGGGGTTTATGTACTTTCAGGCTTTCACGAGCTGCACTGTGTGGTATGCAACAAGTTGCCCCCCTCTCCAGTAAAGGCGCAAGCCATCCGGCCCTTTCAAAATCTAACTACTCCGGGAGCAGATATACCTGCGGCAAGTGATCCAGGACCTGATGGCAGGCAAGTCCGTCGACGAGAAAGCCGTCCACATCAATCACTGCTACGATGCGCTTCGCCAGGAGATTCAATGCCGCGCGAACGATAACCCGCTGTATGCACCCTATCGGTCGAAGCTGACAGGAGATGGTCAGTTTCGGCTGTGTCGGGACTGGGATGCTTTGACGGAGTTTGCAAAGGAGCATACAGCTTGTTGGCCTACTGGCCATTGCGCGGATCTTGAGGGGCCGTAAATGTGTAGATCGAATAAAATGTATTCTCATATAATCTTAAGTTTGCCATCAACCAACAAGTATCAATGGTCAAGTGGCTGGCTCGGTGGTCGAGCGGCTCAAAAACCAGTTCGTCTGGTTTCTTCTAGACGAGAAAGCCGCATTGACCTGGGACTGGGATTCCCCTGTTGATTGATTTAATATGTAACCTATTTAATTGGTTGCGGGTTCTGGAGTTGCTTTCAGTTTTCTTTTAGATGGTTTCCTGCAACGTTCCCCTCTGCTGGGTGATTGTTTTCAAGTAACCGATCGAATGATTGATTGAATTCTTTAACGTACTTTTCAGTCTAAGACTACGTGAGCAGACGGCTCCTTTCGTGGGAGATGCGGCCCTTTCGTTTGCCAATAGTTGGGGAGCGACTGGAAAATGTGAGCATGGTTCTTGCTTTATTCAGCTATCATTGAACTCTGCACTATTCTCCGCACATGAAATATGTGTTCAAAATAGTTAACATGATTTGCGAGAAGTTCTATATACAGCATGTGTTGGGAAGGCCATCACAGCAGGACCGATGAAAGCAGCACAAAACCATCTCGAGAGGTCTCAAAGCTTCCTTCAATACTGCTGCATCTCTTTCCGAACATAAATTGCTCCATTCATCGGCTTCACCTGTCTCGACGAATAATCAGAGTCAGTGGGCCCAACAACAGAAGTATGGAGCGCCCCCTCCGTCGGCGCATAGCAACTCCAATCAGAAGTCAACTCTTTGTGCGACTGACTGACACTGTCGAGCCGGTAGACGCCTGCTTCTAGACTCCCCTCAGTCTTTAGCGAGCGCGTTGTGAAGACGGATTTGATGCCGCTGATCAGCGAGCCTGGCGAAATGGCAGTGAGAAAGGTGCGCATGGGAACACCTAGCGCAGGTAGGCATACTACCATGAGTCCGAGACCACATTCAATCATGGTCCAGAAGAGGAGGTAGGTGATGATTTCTGCCAGACGTCAGTATTCTTGGGTGAACAGGGGATAAGGGACGAAATTCATACTTTCGCCGTCGGATTGGGCAAATGCGTTGACGACGTAGATGATATAGATGGCCATTCTTGCGCCGGAAGCTCCAATTGTGCTATCTATGATGTTAGTCGTGACTCCACCTCCGACCTGCCATCTAGGAGAGGGAGAAGGCTCTGACGACTTACAGTATACCGACAAGAAAGATGGCGATGACGCTCAATCTCTTCCTGACAGCCATGTGCAACCCCCAGATCTTAGGAATTGGCAGCGACCAGATGAAACAATCCATAATGAAATCGGATATAGCATATGCCTCGAGGAACTGTAACTGCGCAGTACAATGCTCCGCGACCAGAGCAATGGGTGCCCAAGCGTAGGCAGGACGAGCACCGCATAGAAAGATGGCTCCGATTCCGAAAGTCAAAGTCCAGACGATAACTATCACGATCATTAAAGCTGTAATGATATTGAAAGCATCTCTGTTTGTCTTGCTGACGCAGAATATCTTGCGGTAGAAGAACAGGATGCTGAGCTTGAGCGACCCGAAGGCAAAGACTCCAATGAGGTCGAAGAAATATTGGATCTGTGATAAGCGTTAGTAAGAAGTTCTTCCAAGTGGCACGGTATTGATCGCCATATACGTACTTGCTGAAGAATGATTTGTTGGGACGAAGTGAAGAACAGATATGCGTTTGGACTTGGGTCAGGTGGTAAAGGGAGATGTCCTCCCAACGCGCTCTTCGCAATACCCCATATCAAGAGCGCCGCCATCGCAAGCTCGAAAATCTGGGCACAATTAGTTCGCCTATACTATGAATTGAATGGAACATATTGCGTGTGCATACCAGCGCTGGAATACATAGCCAGTCGTCCCACCAAAACGCACTCTTCGCCTTGGCTCTAGTGTAAAAGCGAAGCGCTACACAAGTGGCGCCGAGGATGGGAAAGAAGATGCTGATGAAGATGACTGATGCTGGAGTGGTATAATAATCTGTCATGACTGGAGGGCCGTCCATACTGACGGTGTTGTTTGGATACCAGGGAAACAGCTGTGAAGTCTTGTTGAGCGTCACAGAGATTGTAACTCAAACACTGCTGCACGAAAGACTCTTCGGCTATTTCGGGGTGTCTGACGAAGATAATCAGAAAAACATTGGAATCATGGCAAAAATAAAGTCAGCCGAGAATTTGGTACATGTAACGATAAGCGTGGGGGATTCGCGGGGACTTTTGGCGCTCCATATTGTTGCTGCATTGGTACTGGAAGTTCTTGGAGTTGACCGGTACAAGGATTTTTGGTGGGTGGTAGTAGGAACTGGTGTATGCAGTCAGCAGCGCTGGGCGAGGAAGACAAAAGTCCCGTGTTGGGGGCGGAGGAGGGTAACACAACGTCGGCTGAGGCGTGGGGCATGTTCAAGCTTGCCAGACCACCATGTCTTACCGCGCTGCTGTGCCTCCTGTGCGAACGCCGCCCCGCGCCGCCCGTCCCGTACCTCCCAACTTCGACTTTCATGGTCAATATCTACTCGGCATCTTCTGACTCTCTAGTCTCCTCTCCCGTTCCATTCGTGTGGCGTAGAACTTGTCATGGCTGTCCTTCAAATCTTCCTGACGACAGTGCTTGTGGCCGTCCTGCTGACAATTGGAGGTGCCATACGCCGTCTGTTCCTTCACCCCTTGGCTCATATCCCTGGCCCGAGACTTGCGGCTCTCACCTGGTGGTATGAGTTCTATTTCGACGCCATTCAACCCGGCCGATATGTCTTCAAAATCCAGGAGCTGCACAAACAATACGGTACGCCAATACGTGCGCACTTGTAGTTCATAACACAGCATCACTGATTTACCTCTCAGGACCAATCATTCGGGTCACACCGGACGAGATTCACATCGATGATGTCGGATTCCTCGACACCATTTATGCCCCTTCTTCTTCCCCGAGAGACAAGTATGAGTATCAACTGAGATCTCTGCGGGTTCCCGGTGGAGTTGGCAGTACCCCCAGTCTTGAGGTCCATCGCAAACGACGTGAAGCTCTGTCACCATTCTTCAGCAAGCGCAATGTGGTCTTCCTTGAACCGACGATTACCGAGAAGGTCCAACAGCTTTGTCAATTGCTTTCGAAACATGCTTCCGAACAGACGCCAGTTAATCTTTCGGATGTCTTCTTCGCCTTCTCCAATGAGTAAGATCGCATCGAATTCGGACGAAGAATAATCCTAACAGAGGCTAGTGTTGTCAACAACTTCTTGTTCTCTCAGAGGACAGACATCCTTTCGGATGAAAAGAAAGCCGCCACATTGCGCCACAACAGCTACGAGCTCATGATGGGGATTCATCTCAACAAGCACTTCCCCTTCATCCCCGACTTCCTAGAATCTCTCCCGAAATCCATCAGCAGGCCTATCATGCCACCTAGCGTGCTTGATATGCTAGACCTATTTGATGTATGCGTTGCCCTGAAATTTATTGGGATCATGTACTAATACTAAAAACACAGCGTGTACGAGCCGAACTGGTAGGCATCATCAAAGCTAAAGCTTCTGGGGCCGGCAGCGATTCTTCGAGTGCAAAATCTGTATATTATAATGTCCTTGACAATCCTATCTTGCCCGCACCAGAGAAGTCTTTACTTCGTCTTGAGCAAGAAGGTGCACTTTTGGTTCTCGCAGGGACCGAATCACCAGCCAAGTCCCTCAACATGATATTCTACCACCTGCTGGCCAATCCAAAGATCATGAGCAAGCTAAGGGAAGAACTCAGCACCGTCGCACGACCAGCTTCATGGACCCAACTTGAGCGACTCCCATATCTCACCGCGATCATCGAGGAAGGTCACCGTCTCTCCTTCGGTGTCACGACCAGAACAGCACGTATCGCCCGGGAAACACTCATATACACCCCTACGTCTTATGCAGCTCACTCNNCANANANTCNNNNAGNNCTTCNNGNNNCCCGNCGGTACTCCCATGAGCACAACTACCTTGAGCGCCCATACCGCACCGAGTGTCTTCCCCGACCCATTCGTCTTCGATCCGGAACGCTGGCTCGGTGAAGAGGGCCGCAAACTCCAGAAATACCAGATGTCATTTGGCAAAGGTAGCAGAAAATGCCTTGGTATCGAGCTGGCACGTGCCGAGATGTATCTGGTCACTGCAGCGCTGGTTCAGGGCTTTGATATGCATTTGTGGAAGACTAAGGCGAGCGATGTGGCATTTGTTCATGACTATCATGTTTCAATGCCGAGCGATAGGTTTAAAGGGTTGGAGGTTACAGTGACTGCCCTGTAAGGAAGTATAACATGGTTTCAGTGGTTAAATTGTTAATCGCCCAATAAAGAACTCGCAATATTAGACATAATTGACTTGGCTGACATAATTATAAATTTTGAAAACGATGGCTGAAAAGTTTGAATATTAGATATTTCATGTACGGGTACGAAATACCTTTACTATCGAGTTTGGTACAACATTCTGGGTAAGTACTAAAAATATTACCTCGATAGGCATTGCGGTCCTATGTCTATTTGCTTAAAACTAGGGTTATCGATTACGACGATACGTCGATGCAAACGTGAATATCTGCTTGCAAGCCCGAGCAGCCACTATTGACCGCCAGGTTCTAGGTATAAGAGTCTTTGAGGGCGATGCCGTAGTCGTCCGAAATGGTCCAGTATCCATCGCAGGACTGGATGAAGTTCTGTGCATGCATCCTAGTACCAACACTGTCGTCCAAATTATGTTCGCGTGCTACCTTGTTTCGTGGATTTAATCTAGAATATCCATCACGCTTCAACTTTAGAGGCAAGGTGGTAAAATTCATTCAGGATATCCATCACGCTTCAACTTTAGAGGCAAGGTAGCGGGGTAAAAGCCTACTCCACCAACTGACGCCCTTCGCACGACACCTGTAAAAACAAAGGGAGGCCGTAATTATTTATTGAGTTTTACCGCAATATCTGTTTCCTTTGACTCTCTCCCTTCACTCAGATTGCAAATGAACTCCTGTAATTTTGCACGACTTCTTCGCCGCGCGGGCAAGTCTCGCTCTACTACCGTACCCTCGACTTCCAAAAAGGCTTATTGCGCATCTTTGAGCAGCGCATCGCAATCTTTCTCCCCCATCAGCACAGATATGACTCCGGCAAAATCCGTCACCCTCATCTCATCCCCGTATCATCTTGGCGTCCGAGATGCTGCTGTCGGCGCTGGACCGACAGCGTTGCTGACCGCGGGCATTTCAGATGCCATCCAGAAGCAAGGCATAGCGGTCCGCGTGATTGAACTGGAACCCGTCGAAGAATTCGATGGCGAGATAGGCCGCCTATTTGAGCTTTTGCGACGCACATCCAAGGTCATCACTGAAATCGTGCAGCAAAACTCGTTCCCCATTGTATTGGCGGGCAATTGTTCCACCACCGTCGGCGTCCTAGCGGGATATGCGACTGCCAGGAATATTGTTCCCTCCTGCATATGGTTTGACGCCCACGATGACTTCAACACTCCTGATGTTCTGGTCAGTGGATATCTCGACTCCATGCCCGTGGCGATGCTCGCAGGCCTTTGCTGGAGGACACTTCTAGCTAGCATCCCTGGCTTCAAGCCGCTTGACCTGCAGCGTCAACTCGTCCACTGCGGCATGCGTGACGTCACCGACCTTGAACGCTCTCGCGTCTTGGAGGCCGGGTTCTCCGTGGTCTGGGGCGACACAGACAAGCAAGTTGATTTCGAGGGCAAGCTGCGCAGACTCCTCAAGAATAAGGAACTGGGCGAGACCATGGTGCACTTGGATCTTGATGCTCTCGACAGCTCGGTGGGAAGCGTGAATAAATTTTCTGCTCCCGGCGGTTTGTTGGAGAGTGACTTGGAGAGCTGCTTGGAAATGATTCCACATATGTCCAAACCCGTGTCGTTGACTATTGCGTCCTATGACCCAATGTTTGACAAGGTTGGAAAAATACCACCCGTGGCCATTAATGGAGTTGTTACTTTCATAAAAAGCTTGGTTGCTCTGGGACTTTTGAAAGGCGCATCAGCAACTGTATAAATGAGTTCCACCAAGTCAAACTTGCTCGATGACCGACAAAGACCCCTGGTATGAACCAGTTTGAACACGATTGAAAGACTCACGGAATAATAAGACTAGTCATAGCTTCGTGGTAGAAATACGGACACCATTGCATTTAGATCATCATCACCTCATGCTGTTACTATAAGCTTTACGAACCTTGCGCTATGGTTTGTCTGCTCTCGTCCGAGCCAATATGAAGGAAATTGTAAATGAAACGAAGAATATCTTGAGTTGATCCTGTAGAGATACAAACTGATGTCCCAAAGAGCTATCTAAGATATGGTGAGTACTAGTACACCAGTGTCACACTGCGTTACTTGCCAACCTCGTGGTTCTCCTCTAAGCCCGCTGATAACATCGCTGCCCCAAGCCCAGCCAGGCCTCCAAAACCCATTGTCCAGGCCATCCCGTCATGTCCAGTGCCTTCCACGACCCAAAAGATGAAGCTACATCCCGCTGCGGCCAAGATCTGGGGACTAGCAATGAAAGCATTATGAAGGCTCAACACTATGCCAGGTCGCCGCTCGCAGTTGTCAAATTTCCCTCGCTGCCTTGAAACTAGATTAGGCCGCACTAATCCTTCGCTAGGCTCCTTCTCAGGCTCGCCAAACTCGTGCATCAAGGAAAGGCAAGCGTCCGAGTCATCAGTATCGTAAGAGACATGTAGACTGATGATTGCCCATGGTGCCCAGATTGTGACTGCCCAGCTGATGCCACACAGGCCAACGAGAGTGCACACACATGCGAGTGACGTCGTAAAGAATACAGCAAACATGCAAGCCGCGTAGAGAAGATGCGATGCAAGCCAAAGTCGGTGGATACTGCCAGTCCACTGCTTGATAATTCTGGTGAAAGAAGACGTGCTCCCCATGTTTCGAACATCATGCTTTGCATTTTGATGTGCCAGCGGTAGAGCGATACCTGAAATGAGTCCTACGGCTGCGAAGAGCAGTAGGCCCAACGACCCTATCCTTGTCGATCTCGCCAACAGATCCGCGTCCGGGATGGATTCGTCTCGGGTGTACTGCTGATCTATAGAGAGCAGAGTTAGCACACAAACACGTGCGCCTGGCATT
Organism: Neopestalotiopsis clavispora; assembly: GCA_014621435.1. NCBI lineage: Eukaryota > Fungi > Ascomycota > Sordariomycetes > Amphisphaeriales > Sporocadaceae > Neopestalotiopsis > Neopestalotiopsis clavispora. The sequence continues at coordinate 129,949 of JAANBA010000018.1, forward strand.
ATTGATCGCGTTGGCTGGCTTACTTATTCCAGCAATGTGTGTCGCCATGTAAAATAGGAACGGAAACCACCCCATCCACGCCAGGAACTGAACCTTGTACACTTGGCGCACCTGTCTGGGTAAACGTCGAAGGCTGGTGGCAATATACAAAGGTTTCGCACCAGCTCCTGCACTTACACCTTGGTTTCTCTGTACTGTGTAGTCACGACCCTCCCGCACGCCCAGACAAGTCAAAGCCACAGTGAGCGCCAAGGCCACGGAAGTCATGACGCACAATATTGAGAATTGGGAGTTCCCACCCAGCGATAAAACCTGAGGGAGGTCCACCAGGGCCATGAGGTAGCTGGCCACGTTCGACGCGCTCACAACAATACCAGCAAAGGCCGTGGCTGCGGGCTGTTGCGAACGAGAGCAGGCATCGCTCAATTGGGCACGCAAGCCGCCTTGAAGGGGTTGAATAGCCATATTGAGTGCCACCATGAAGAGCACCGCCAACGATTGAGCCGCCGAGGAAAGTCCTATATTGCTTAACGCTACCGGCACAAAGGCCAGGCCGACAAGTGATGTAACAATCGCAAGAGTGCCAAGAAGGATAAACGGTTGTCGTCTGCCCAGTTGATCACTCCAGATACCAAAGTATGGCTGGAGTACCATGCCTGCGACAGGCCCGGCTGTCCAGACTAGTGCGAGGACTGGCCTGCTGAGCCCAAGATCACTAAGATAGGCCTGTGATCAATATCAGAAGAGCTGCACAAGCTGATAACAAACTCGGCTCCGGATTCCGACCTACTGATCCATTTGAAAAGACTAAAGCGAAGACGCATTGCAACCTGTGCTTTGGCGCATAGTCAGTATGCAAATCGAACAGACGCCATAATGTTGGAATAGGTGTACTTGCCCAGCAAGACCGGACGTGAGAAGTAAAAGAAAGCCGGTGCTCCTCATCGGAGGCGGTGAAGACACAACTGGGATATCGAACTTCTCTTCATCCTGACCCCAGAGATCCTCAAGACCGTGGTTACCATTCCCGTCGAGATCCATCACACAAAATGATGCGTACAAATTCGATGGATAGTTGAAGCAGCTAAAATGAGGTGCCGAGACCTCCAGACATTATGCGACTTTGCCTTTCCTTTCTGTGCACAAGGGATCGTATCATATTCAGGTAAGCTTCCACGAGACTCGCGATGCGGCGGCGCCCATTGATGGGAATTCAGCCCTTTCCCAAACCAGCATGGGTCCACATCAGCGCCGCGCAACCATACTGCGCGACAACGAGCGTGATTGGCTGAAATTGACAAGAATGTGCCTATTGTGGCTCCTCTTCACGAATGTTCATGGTGCAAATTGGGACAGCAGAACGCCATGGGCGAGGTGCGGCGCTCATTCTGACCGGCCTTGTTAGGAGCATGGCAAAGACATGGCGAGGAACGAGATTAGGAAATAAGCCAATTGAATATAATCACGATTTTGAACGAAATTTTGAAACATGAAATATATACTACAATCAATATGGACAGAACACAAGTTTTTTTTTATTTTGAGTGAGTTAAGCGCGAAACGGCTGTGTGTACAGCACCCGCTCTGAGAATTAATCATGTTGATGTCCATCCAAGATGTTGGTGAAAACTGATGTATGAATTTAATGACTCGACCACCCGATCGCCAGAATGATGATTTTGCAACTACTCGTAATTCTGGGTGTCCTTGAGGAACTGCCGGTGGTCGTTCCAGTGATGAGCTACGGCCCACGCTGTGATCGCATCGCTACTGCGGCACACGTGGCCGCTATTCTTGTTAAAGTGCAGCAAATCGTCAGTCCCCTCCAGCGTGAGGTCAGAGTTGCACAATAACTGCTCTCTCATGTAGTCCAGGCAGTGTAGTGTGTGTTCATCGTCGCGTGGCCATTCCTCCAGGGGCGCGTGCGACGTCAGTCTGTTGCGAAGTCGGTACTGTTTCCCCTGGTGAATATAATGCATGCGACAAGCGGAGAAATGAAAACTTACGATACAATGCATGGAATGGAACATGTCTATTTGGTATATGCTCTTGGACGCATCCTCAGGATGCTGCACTGAAGGCGCATAGCCATGAACAAGTGCCCACTCGGTATCAATGGCCACAATGCCGTCCGCTGTGCGAGAAATAAAAACGCATCAGTCTCAGCTACGTATTCTGGGTTAAAAAGAAAATGGCGATATTGAGTCTACTCACTCATTTGAATTCGCTCAAAAAGAGCATCGGATTCGGCAGTACGATTCATCAGGGACCATTCGCCATAAAATGACTTGACGGTGTTGTAACGAAAGAGGTCGAAATCTAAAAGGTCTTCTTAGCGGTCTGAACACACCTATTCTAGGACACACGAACAAGTATCCAACTCATGTTGTGTATGCGCGTGCTCAAAGATGCGCCCGCCAGTGTACGCAATTAGCACGAAGAGTAGATTAACTATCTCCAAGACGATCAAAGCTTGGATAAAAGTGCGTCGTCGATTGGTTTGATTTGGCTTGCTGGCTGGCAACTCTGCCTTGTTTTCCAAAGGCAAAGGAGCATACCGATGTTTTTTGCTGAACAAATAGCTTGCGAACATTTTGCCAACTGTCTCGAGTTTACCTACTCTGGGGAGTTAGAAATGGAAGAATGTGATAAAGTCATTGAAGAGTGACAAGAGAGAAACTGAGTTGTAAGTGAGAATGCGAGTTTGGGACTCAGAAGAAAGCAATCGATACTCTGGGATCACACACTGCCAGACTTTGCGAGTTGTATTGTCGTCGGCTCGACGTTTACCACAAAGCTGACACGGCCAATTACTGGGATCATACCTAGTGCAGCATGCAGCCAATTCAATGTGGGCGGCGCGGCGGCGCTCTCTGTCATTGGCGTAGTTCATGCCCCGCTCCCCAAACCGTGTACCCCGCGTAATACCCTAACCCCGCTAAGCACCGCGCCGCCCTCATTTGCCATCGGCGACCGTCTATACGTGCATAGGTTAGGTAGGTAGGTAGGTAGTATTGTTCACCTCTTGCTGGTGACTTCGGGCCGCTGTGGGTCCAGAGGACGTTGATGTCCGGGGTTCGGCCTCACGTTCATGGCAGCCGCGGTGATGCTGCAATCGGCGCAACGTCCCAAGACTCTGCGTGCCTCGGGCTCGTGTGACGCGTTCATCGCATCATTTGGCCGCGGCGCGAGCACTGGTAACGGCACAGCGCATAGGACCTTTCTCTATCGTGCTCGCGGTTATTGGGCACTTGAGCAGGGTGATTGAGGTTGCGCAAGGAACTCGAAGATGCAACATGGCTGGCATCTGATCAACCTAAGTCACTTCAACTGACATTCCCAGATAGTCAGTGAACAATATATTTAAAGGAGTCTCCTTTCCCCAAATCATGCCAATAATTCATCACCACAGCACTGCAGTCTCACAGCACATCATCAACAAGCTTTCAGCTCTAACATCTCGCATCTTCACTTCTTCAACTTTTGCCACCGTCTTTCACTCACACCTCTTTTCCACTTTACAATCGCAAAATGCACACAATGCGCGCCACAATCATTGCCATTGCCCTCTTCAGCGGATCCGGCCTTGCAGCTCCCATTGAGGACCTCAAGGGAATGTTCACCACCTCTCAAGATGCTGCTCCAGTCAAGGCTCGCGCGGAGGACTTGAAGGGCATGTTCTCGACAACTCACGACGTCGAAGCCCGTGCTGAGGATCTTAAGGGAATGTTCACCACTTCCCAAGACGTCGAAGCCCGTGCTGAGGATCTTAAGGGAATGTTCACCACTTCCCAAGACGTCGAGACTCGGGCTGAGGACCTCAAGGGAATGTTCACTACTTCTCAGGATTCGGCTCCCGTCAAGGCCCGTGCCGAGGACTTGAAGGGCATGTTCTCGACTACTCATGACGTCGAGGCACGTGCAGAGGATCTCAAGGGAATGTTCACTACTTCGCATGATGTTGAAGCACGTGCAGAGGACCTCAAGGGCATGTTCACCACAACACACGATGCTGCACCTGCCAAGCGTGCCGAGGACTTGAAGGGAATGTTCACCACCTCCCAGGACATCGAGGCTCGTGCCGAAGATCTCAAGGGCATGTTCACGACGTCGCACGACGATGCTGCTGCGCCCGCCAAGCGAGCCGAGGATCTGAAGGGCATGTTCACCACGACCCACGACGTTGAGGCACGTGCTGAGGACTTGAAGGGAATGTTTACTACAACCCACGACTCTGCGCCTGCTAAGCGCGCCGAGGATCTCAAGGGCATGTTTACTACCTCGCACGACGGCGCTCCCGTCGGGGCCCGCGCAGAGAACCTCAAGGGGATGTTCACTACAACCCACGATGTTGAGGCACGTGCCGAGGACTTGAAGGGCATGTTTGTAAGTTTACCATATCACCAGCACATTCATTCGGTCCACTCACTAGTCATCACCAGACCACCTCTGTCGACAGCGAGTAAGTGGAAGTTTCACCCCCGAGTCGCGAGGTCTCCGCCCACACAAGAAATTAGTGGGTGGAGCGGGTGTCAAAGGCAATAGGGAGGAGGCAGATGGTCAGTGCAGCAAAGAGTTGGAATGATTATGAATTGCTTAATGGTATCTCTTTTCCTTGACTTGCTTTTTAGTTTTCTTTGTGGACACCGTTACTGCTGAGCCATAGAACGTTACAGAAGAATCGAATATGAATTTCAGAAGCAAGAATCCATCTTCATGTGCTAAAGTTCGACCATTGGTTTTGGGAGCCGCCGATAAATGTCTGTCGTCGAGGCCCAACGGAGTAATCTGGCTGTGGACGAGTCCATGTCAAAGGGGTCAATTTCCACAACCATCACTAATTGGCTCGGTTAAGTATTTCTATTGTAGGGACAGTCAAGAGCTAGATCAATCGCAATACACTTGCCCTCAATATTGCGACATGTATGTTAGAAGAAGTCGCCTTCAAATGGAGAATGGTGCCGGGATTCTGATGCAGGCATGGATTACAATCAACCCAACATCTCTTATACGGCAAGCACGTTAGTAGAAATGTCAACGGGCCATATCACTTAACCATCATTTGGGCCTAGTTGAACAGCACCAAAGAGGAGAGGTTGAAGTGGGGGAGCGGAGTTGGGGAGGGGTTGGTGGTCTGTTGCTCGCTTCCATAATCCCGAGATCAAACTCAGTTACAGAACTGCCACCAATCAAATAACTACGTAAACTTGTGAACTTCTGCCGCTGTTCGTATCGACAAAGACTAGCCTAAGCTCAGGCACTGCCGCGCTTTACCTCCCCTTTGTCCATTGGATGATCTTTCCGCTCGGACTTCACGACTTATTAGCTCCAAATGGACACCAGTTCCGTAGGCTCCAAACTGCCGAATTCCAAGCCATCGTACTTCCTGCACTAAAATCGATGCACTAAGATGTGCATTTAATTCAAGTCTTTACCCTAAAAGGCCTCTTAACTCAATCATTGCGTATTACACGAACAAGTTCATTGGTGCGCCAAACTACTTCCCCTACAACTGATGCTCGTATCCCGTGCTGTTGACAGCTATGATTGACTTCCCGCAAATATATAAAAACGGATCTTTGTTTTGTTTTTGCAAAGTAATCTCAGATGGCAATGAATCGACACAGCCTGTTTGACAGCATAATCTGAAATTTCAAACATGGGTCATTTACAACTCATCATCGGCCTTGGAGGCATTACAGGAGCACTGAGCCAATCGTTTCAGACTACACCTGTAATGGGGTGGAATTCTTACAACCAAATGTCCTGCAGCCCTAATAGCGATAAAATCACCACGGCTATCAATGCCCTTTCCGATCGGGGCTTTGTCGACGCTGGCTACACGTTTTTTCAGATTGACTGCGGCTGGGCATCAAGAGATGGGGAACGCAATGCGACGTCTGGGGCACTGAAGATCGATCTGGACGCGTTTCCACAAGGCCTCAAACCGCTGAGCGATCTTGCGCAACAAAAAGGAATGAAGTGGACTATGTACACTGACGCCGGAGTACGCATGTGTGATCCCGAAGTTCCAAGCCCTGTACCTGGCTCGCTTGGCCACGAACTGGTCGATGCGGAATTCTTCGCGAGTCTGAACACTGCATATGTCAAATGTGGGGTTCTTGGACTGCTATCCATATAACTGTTGTCAACTAATTTGAGTGTTGCAGATGACAATTGTTATGCCGACAGCGCCACTGCATCCGACAATGCTCCACACACGGCTAGGGCTGACTTCGTAACGCGCTTTACCACCATGTGGGATGCTCTACAAGGCGTCGGGATCTACGGTATGCTGATATGTCAGTGGGGGGTGCCGTACTCTTCCTCAAGTGGTCTCCAGGGACCGGCGCAGTGGGCCAAAGGTCTTGCTACATCATTCCGACTGTCGGATGACGTCGCCACAGGATGGTCAAATGTATATCGCGTCTATAACCAAGCGATCCACGTGGCCAAGTCCAGCCTTACAGGCCCCGGTTTCATTGCCGACGCTGACCTCCTCGAGGTTGGCAACGCCGGCATGACATTTGACGAACAGGCGACGCAGTTTGCATCGTGGGCCATGCTAAAGTCTGCGCTTATGATCTCCACGGATGTGTCTGTATTGTCAGACGAGCTCGTCAAGGTGCTCCAAAACTCTGACCTGATTGCCATCAACCAGGACTCAGCCGTCAAACCAGTCCAATTGTTCCAGCGGTGGACTGCAGACCGAGACGTTTGGGTCGGGCAGCTTGCCAATGGTGATATTGCCGTATTGGTCGTGGATCTTAGTAATAGTGCCCGTTCTCTCAGCTTGGCTCTTGCTGATATCGGCATCGATTCCGCTGACGTGAAGGATCTTTGGACGGGAGTATCAACTCGTGGGGCTGTCAGCTATTCTAAACAGGTCAATGGCCACGGATCCATGATTCTCCGACTCTCGAATGTCCAAAACGCAACTACTGTGGCAGCGGAGTATAATTACGTCGCCATGTCAACAGGGTCTTTGGCATCTGGTGCCAATCTTCAATCTTGCTCTGGTTGTACTTCCTCTTACAAGGTTGGGTATATCGGCGGCTCAAATGGTGGCAGCGTGACATTGTCGAATATCCAGACATCTCAAACGACACAGACAGTTGTGTTTGACTACGTCAACGGAGACGTTGGCTTCCTGGGGGGTACTAACAACGAACGTTTAGCATCGATCAGTGTCAATGGAGGGACTTCGCAGATTATCAGCTTTCCTCTCAGTGGCTATGATTGGGACACAGATGTGTTCAGAGGCTACAGAGTTGAGTTATCTGGTTTCAATACTACCGGCTCTAGCACTATCACGATATCAGGTTCTGGTACAGCTTATGCGCCCGACTTTGACAGGATTGGAATAGTGGCTTAGATAATATTTCGTTAGGCCAGTGTAGAGTACCTCGGCAACAAATCATATACTGTACGCCTAACTCTTCCTTCGTTCTTCGTCTCTGCGCTCCACTTTCCTTATCTATGCCACTTCCAAGAGACTATCTCAGTAGATGGGCATATAGCTCAACTACGCTGATATTTGAGACTTGACCGGGGAATTACTTAGGTCAGCCAGCACGAGACTCACATTGTCCTTTTCTCATACTTGTGTAACTTGATCGTCGTCAACAAGCAATCTGCCTTACGTTTGAATGAAATATGAGCTGATCCGATGCCAGAATACGCGTGACTTGATGAGAGATATAAGAGCATCGATACACCATTATGGTTGCACTGACAGTGTTCGATATGCCACTGTATGGGGGTAGTTGTACTTGGGAGATATGGACAGTTTGTGAGGGTCCAGATGCAAGCCTCCTCGACTTAGTATTCTTCAACCCCCTTAAGTGAAAATGAATAATGCCATCATTCTTCGGTCCTTGAGATTTTTTCTTTTTCTTTTGGAACATGGTCTTGCACCGTAGGTCTGTCTCGTACCACAGAAATCACAGAGCATATTTGGAGAATAACAAGGTTGACTGACTATGTTGATTTTTTATATAACTAAAATAGAGCAAAGTGAACTATGACCAAGTCATCCACGCTGGCATTTCATTTGCATAAGTAAGACAATAATCCCTCTTTTCAATCTAACACTCTCCTAGCATCACATCTCCGGGCGTGTTGACAGTGTCGAAATGCGGCGCGTGCCTCGCATACTCAAAGAGGAACAATGCGCAGTGCCTTGTATGCTCTAGCTCGGAGCTGAGCTTGTCCAGCCGATGTCCGGCTCGCGCGCCTCGGCTCCGCGCACCAAGATGTAGGCGCAGTGGGCGAGGTGCTCGCCGCGGGTGGTGTAGTACTGGTAGTGCCCGATCGGCGCGTCGATCAGGCCGTTGACGTACTCTTGTGTCTGAGCCTCGTCGCGGTAGTAGCGCCAGACTCGCTCCGTGGCATTCTGATCCGGATATGGCGTTGATCCGTCGGGCTCACCACGCCTGCTTTTCACCGCCGCCGCCGCCGCTCCGGCGGGCCTAGTGCTGAAATCCGTGTGCGTGCCATGTGCGCTAAGAAACTCATCTACGCCGGCGCGAGAGCATTGCTTTGGAAGCCACTGGACACTATGGACATGAAATAGAGTAAGCACAAGCTTCAGATTCTGGTATTTGGAGAAAAAACCTACGTCATGGGATCAAACGTACAACCGCGAGCCTTGGCCTCCTCAAGACTGTTTCCGCAAGTGTACCTGCGCTGTGCGAGCAGTGTCTGGATGGCCAGCGGAGCAGTGGCAAGCACATAGCCTACCAGGAGAATAATGGCTATAACTGACAGAATAACTGATTTCCTAGACCGAGAGATTCCCATTGTGCTGCAGGTGGCATTGGAGGAGGGCGCGGCGAGACCTTCATACTTCGTGTTCTTGGTCTTCCAATCCCAGAATCTCCAATTCTTTTCACCATGACCAAATGACCATCTTACTTTTAGATCTGTTTCATCGAACAGCAGCGTATCCGTTGATCGGTCGTCTGCAAAGTATTCTTCTTTGGGCAAAGTCATGATGATAGGCAGATAGTGAATCAAGGCAATTTGTTGATATGATTTGGAATGCTACTGATTGTCGATCAGAGTCGACAACATTGGCGAAGCATCCAACATCTTACTTGGTCTTGCCTGCTATAAGGACCCATGATGCATTGGGACATAATTCATGATAAGCATCACGAATGATGCTGTGGCGGCGCGACACCAGCTTACAGCGCGACACGCCCGGGTACATACAAACGTTAACGCCGCGTAACGCCCGCCAACAGGTAAAATCCGCACCTCCCCTAGTAGGTAAGCTCTAGTCTTCTGCGCGGCGCCGCCAAAGCCGGACAGGTCACCAGTGATATGGGCATTCAATCGATAAGGTAGCGTATAGATGCGCGCTAGCAGGGTCCTTTCGTTCGCTGCAGGGTCCTGCGCCTTCAAATACAGGCAGGGTCGCATCTCAGGTATGTATGCAAGAACAGCAGTGCTTATCACTCAAACAGCCTAGTACACCGCGGCTCGCAGACGATTTTAATCGCGCCTATCAATGTATTGGGATGAGTAATGAGGAGTTGTGTAGGGGCAGACAGGGAAGAGGGAAAAGATGGAACTCTGTGCATCAACTCAGTCGCACAGGGTGACGAGCCAGAGTACCGAGTTGAACCCTCATGCGAAACCCTTATGCGAAACTGATTTTCGCCATGTAGGTACATAGTCAATTCTCGCAAATCAAGTGTCAATCACTTACCAGGCACCCAACAATGATAAAATTTATATGGATCCTTTCCCTTTTACTTCCACATCACACACACCAACTGCATGTGGGCGACGCGGGTTTGAACGCAGCTGCCTCGCTGCGAATGGCCTGTGCATAAGCCGCAGGAAACTGATAGTGAACCAATTCGAGACCTGAGTGACGGCGTACTTTGATACATTGCTGATCAAATCAACGTTCCCAGTGATAAGCATCCTGAATTCGTAAAAATCTTCGAAGATGCCATTCACCTCTGAATAAGCTTTCTCATCACTCCTTTTTAGCCCAAATGGCTCGCGGTCTCGTGCCCTGGGGAAACCGGGGACCTTTGGACTACAGGGGCGACCATGCCTGAAATGGGGTATAGGGTTTAGCTCTTCACTGCCGGTGCTGACCTCGCTGTCGGATTATAGGACTACCCGAGCCGCCGATCATATCGTCTCACCGGATGCATAGGATAGTCTACATGTCTTTGTTCTAGTAATCTGAGTGCACGAGTGTTTTCGCATTGTCGTGTTGTCCCTCGGTGCCGTATAAGGGGATCTTAGTGATTGCCCTATCGGAATCCAAGCCTGGCCGTCCAAATCCTTAGTGCCCCGCTGCCAATCAATTAGCAGCAGGTTGATGGCAGAAGGATTCTGCAAGCCTGGGGTCTGCATGTCGCTTACTGCAGATTACCAAGGTAAGTGCATTATCGTTGACCCGTGGCAGACTCAGGGTCTCACAAGGATCACCTCTGCATGTTTAGGAACGGGGACACGGCGTCCCAAGGTACCAGTCGGCATTGTGGCGGTCTTAAGCTTTTGGTATTTATCTAGATCAGCTCTTGGCACGACTATACACCACGTACTATGGAGCCCCATCATCTTGTTTTCCGCATCTTGTCTTGGCAATGGCAACTAAGCTTCGCAGCTCCACGGGATGTTGGACGTGTAGACTCCGGCGTAAGAAGTGCGATGAGGCCAAACCCGTGTGCAACAGGTTGGTGTGCCACAGACTCTGATCTCTTCAACTGCATGCTAATGTTGGTATTATCAGATGCGTCAAGCTGGGCCTGGAGTGCGATGGATATACCGAGCGACCTTTTTGGATGGATGGCGGGTTCCGAGAGAAGCTGCGAGCAGAAGAGACAAAACGCGAAATCCGGGAGAATAAGGGGTTGCCCAATGTCAAGTCTGGATCTACAACCTCAAAACGGAGCGCCGAGGCAGTGATACGGCCAACAGAGTCCCAGAACTTTGGGCTACTTCCTGGCGACACTCAGTACCAAAGCCCTTTGGATGCAGCACCAGAGAAGCTGAGATTCTCTGATACAGCACGGGCTATTGAATCTTGGCAAGCGGAGGACCATTCTGCACTGGCAAATGCCGTCGACCAGGTTCTCGACGGCGATGGATCCTTGGATGTTGGATTCAGCGAGGATTTCACACCCGCATCCGATCAAGACATCTTGGATTTCCGCTGGCCCCTACCCGGCTCAATTGAACAATTAGCGTCGGAGGACTTGGACATTTATTCGTTTCTACCGTTACCCCTCAGTGCCCCAGGGACAGACTCCTCGTCTCACACATCTTGCACAAACTCAACCAGAGGTCGAAGCTCAGTATCCAGCAATTCGTTGGTGCAGCCAACTTTGGAGGAGGCCCGTCTTTTGATAAATTACCTGGACAACATGGCCCGATTGCAGCCGCCATTCTCCTGGGGCCAAGGGCATGAGCAAGGCGTCACGGCAGATCACCGCGCGTGGCAATTTGTATTTGTAACACGGACCCGAGCTTCATACTGGGCGACGCTGAGCCTAAGCCTATATGCAATGGCAGACAGTGTATGTACAAGAATTGACTGCAGGGTGCATGTCTGGGACCGTAATGTTCAATGCTGACTTTTAGCAGACAGATTGGTCAGACTGCCATAATTTAGCGCTCCTCGAGTTACGGACAAGTCTTCCGGGTTCCGCGTCAAATGGCGGCCGCTCGCATGCCAATATGCTTGACTGTTGCTTTGCGACCATGCAACTCGTCTTTCTTGAGGTTAGTACAACCCTTGCCAACTGATTGTCCGGAAATTAACGTCTTACCGCGGCCCAGATGCTTCGAGGGGAAGTGACGGCCTGCAGAGCACACATGACTACAGCTATTTCCTTGATCGCAAATCTATCTGGCGATCATACAATGACCACAAATGAGGTCAATGCAGCTGATATAGCAGCACTAAGATTCATGACTTCGTCTTTGCGCTGGTGCGACGCGATGATCAGTTGCTCACTACGCATCGCGCCTTGTCTATCACTACACAGCACTGAGATGCCTGACAATGACACGACGTGGCAGGATAGCCTCGCATCGAGCATCGCGCACATCGCCAGTCTGGATGCCTGGAAGCAACAAGCGGCTGATCAGGGAACCTTGGGGCCTGTGGAGCTCGTTAAACGGGCCACCGCGATTGAGGCAAAGCTAGGTCAGGTATCTGGCAGATTCGGACACCAGGTCGACACTCACGTGAGTGCAGCGCTGGTATATCTGCATGTCGTTGTGTCAGGCGCAAACCCACGTGTACCTGACTTGTATAATCACGTTCATACCACCATCAAGCTGTTGCGCGACCGGTGTGAAACAGATAGTTCATCGTCGAAAATGGATCTTGAGGCATTTACGTGGCCGCTCTACCTAGCAGGTTGTCTGGCCGAGGGCACAGATCGTGGCTTTATCTTATCTCTATTAGATCGCAGCGGTACTCACGAGAAACACACCGGCTCTCTTGCTCGGGTAATAGGTGTTTTGAAGGAGTGCTGGAGATTGGCAGACGCCGGAGAAGTTGAAGATCCAGACTGGACATCAGCCATGTCAAGCCTTGGCCAAGAACTAATTATATTCTAACGTAAATACATCAACAAAGATACAACGAAATGAGCAAGCGTTTCGATGCTTAAGCTTCTGAACCTCTACATGGGACGTGATGCATTGCTCATGCCCGAGGAAGCTTGAACCCGCCCCAGTTCTGTCTCGTGAACGCGTCCAGAGGGTCGTACGCATCTCTGACGTCCTTCATCTTTTGGACGTTTTCTGCTGGAAATCCAAGAAAAGGATCTTGGAACTCCGCCGCGTCCCCCATGTAAAGAAACTCCGATGCAAGACCTTTGGCCTGGTTCTCCGCATGGAGCTCGTCTAGCACTCCGCGGGCAAAATTTGTGACCCGCAAGTCACTGGCCGCATCATCCCATCCAGTAGACGTCTGCCAAACTATAAGATGTGTCAGTAAAGCGCGATCACCAACATGGTCCCGGCTCTGTGGGTGAGAGCACGATTGCTAGGTGAATACGCTATTACTTACTGATCAAGGGCTCCTTGTCGTCCAAGCCCCACACATTCCCGATACCGTTGTTCTTTGCCACGCTCATGGCACTAGCTGCCATGGTGTTCAAGACCAGAGTTGGGATTAGACCCTCTATGTCGCTGATATCTTCGACAGCAGCTCTCCATGCATGATATATGCGATAGATCTGGTCTGCGTCTGGCTTCATTGTCTTGTGGCCAAATTGAATTCTTGTACCAAGACCTTAGCATAGCTGATTGCTAGATGGGTTCGTATCATATCGCGAGGCAAAAATGACAAGAAAAAGACAAAACATACCGAAACATTTGGAATGGCGAGTCTAGTTGGTCGTGGAACTCCAAAGGTCTCTGCACAGAGTTTTGAGTCAATGCTGACGGGATCTCAGAGAACTTTCGGAAGCTAGAAGGCGGTGACTCGGTGCCTTCCTGAACACCGCGCAGAACCGCCGTGACAGTCTTGGTGGTAGTATTGTACGATATCGTGATGATGGATCCTGCACCAATGCTGGGGTCTTGGTTCTTTGTCAAGTCGACGGTCGCATCAATGAAGTCGCGAATATACGATTCATTGAACACTTGCAAGGTGGTGCTGATCTGGGGGATTGGCAGTGTATTGAGTACAAACTTGGTGACGACGCCAAAGTTATTGGCACCGCCCTTGAGCGCCCAAAAGAGATCGGGGTTTTCCGTGGTGCTCGCGACTACCTGTGTACCATGACCCAGAACAACGTCGTAGCTCACAACATTGTCCATGGCAAAGCCGTACTTATTGGTCAAGTAGTGGAAGCCACCAATCAGGCTCAGACCGGGTACTCCAATGGTCTTCATGCGCCCTCCAATGCAGTACAGGTCATAGGCATCGAGAGCTGTGTATACATCCACCCACTGGTTGCCTGGCCCGACCTCGACCGTCTTGTTATCAGCGCTGACGTGAATGTCTTTGAGATTGTTGAGGGCGAGTAGTACGCCGCCATCGATATCGTTGGCACCGGGGAACTAGTAAGATGCGATCGTCAATAATTGTACAAGATATGGACCAATGCCAGACGCACATTCATATGTCCTCCACCTCGAATAGCAAACTGTGCACCGCATGATGCAATGATGGCGATACCCGAGGCTACCTGAGTGGCATCATTGGGAAGGAAGATGCATCGAGGGGCAAGAACAGCGCGAATGTCGTAGAAGTCTTCGGCTTGAACAGTATAGTTGGTTGAGTCGCTATTCAAGAGAGAGGTGCCAAACGTAGCACTCAGTTGTGCGCACGCACAATTAGCACCTGCGCTCAAAGTCGGAAGCTGGTCGAGGCGGGTAGGTAGCGTAGCATTCGATGCAGCGCAGTTGGCCGCGGCGGCAATGCCGAGGCCAATGGAGAGGAATGACTTGATGAACATGGATCCTGTACAGCTGGTGCTTGAGGAAAATTGAACTGAGTATTGAATCTAAGAGGGTTACCGGATACGAAGATACCACGTGGGATAGGGACTATTTTATAAAAACTTGGTGCACACTGAGAAAGAGATAGATCGGATCTTTGCAGCGCCATCAGCCCTTGTCCGCCATCCGGCCGTGCTTTTTACGCATTATTGAGATTGTATGAATTTGAGCACAATGCGCTTCCCAGCAGGCAGCCATGAATACCGGAGACCGCGCTGGTCGTAGACACGTGAAATACGCGTAAATACTTGAAGTCGTCGAGTTTATCAGGATGAAGGGTTGCTAGTGGCATTGAAGAACTAATCCTAGTCTGGGCAGTGCAAACAAAGGGATAGCGAGACGGAGCCGTTGAGTTTAGTTCAATTGCCGGTACTATACACTTCGGCACCACTGCGGCAAGGACCACAAAAAGACAACCAAGCTTAAGTCTGCTATAGGCGTAATCTTGTATTATGTAATACGACAAATACGAGGGTGCGGGGACCAGGGGCGCAATCAGGAAATGCATGCTTAGATCTTCATTTACTTCAATTGCATAGCATGAAGAAAGTGTTTTTGAACCTCGACAAGTCATTGTTGTATTCCGGTTGCCTGATCTCGTGTTCATAGTTCGATTCTGACTGCATCATCCAGCAGAGATTCATAGCCCCCTTTACTCGTAGCCTGACAAGTACTTATAAACGATTAACCATCACGTCTTTTCTTCTTCTTTCTACATTTGCACCAGAAATTCCACTGCTTTGATCTTTTTGTACACAATCCTTCTCCAAATGCGTTCTTTGACGTTGTTATCGCTTGTCTGCGTCGGCCTTGCCAATGCTGCATCCGTTTCCAATGGTTAGTTTTACTTTAATACCACTCGAGTTACATGCACGACTAACATGACAATGTTCCGATCATCGTAGACTGGGATATTGCAGCAGTAAAGGCCAATGATTTCCTCGCACAATTGACATTGGCTGAGAAAACGGCTGTTGTGACCGGTGCAAATCCACTGACCGGACTTGGCTGTATTGGGAGTATCGGAGCCATTACACGACTCAACTTTAGCGGCATCTGCTTCTCAGACGGCTCCTCTGGGGTAAATCGCGCCGATTTGACCAGCGTGTTTCCGGCCGGACTTACGACTGCAGCAACCTGGGATCGCGACCTCATGTATCAACGCGCTGCTGCAATCGGCGAGGAGTTTCGTGCCAAGGGCATGCACGTCGTTCTCGGGCAAGTTGTTCCCTCGAATGATTGCATTATAATGACTGCAGAAACTGACTCCTACCTCGAATCATAGCCCAGTGGCTGGCCCTCTTGGACGTCATCCCTTGGGTGGGCGTAACTGGGAGGGATTCTCGCCAGATCCATATCTTACTGGCGTCGCAATGGATCACAGCATCCGAGGATTTCAGAGCCAAGGTGTTCAATCTGTGGCCAAGCATTACGTCGGAAATGAACAAGAAACACAACGGACAAATTTGACCCTGCCGGATGGAACCAACATTGATGCTGTCTCGTCGAACATGGATGACCGAACTCTCTATGAACTGTATCTGTGGCCATTTGTGGACGCGGTCAAGGCCAAGCCAGCTGCGGTTATGTGCAGTTACAACCGCTTCAACCAGACATATACATGCGAGAACTCGAAGCTCTTGACTGGTATACTCAGGGACGAGTTGGGCTTCCAGGGCTATACAGTGTCTGATTGGTACGCTACGCACTCCACAGAAGACTCTATCAATGCTGGTTTGGACATGGAAATGCCCGGAACAACGGTCCCCGGACAAGGTGTATCGTGGTTCGGCGATCGTGTCGCAGCGGCTGTGGAGAATGGGACCGTATCGAGCGACAGACTCGACGAGATGGTCCGACGTATCATAACCCAGTACTATCTGTTGGGTCAAGACAGCAGCGACTATCCCATCCTTGATCCCTCCACTCTTTCTGTTATTGCATCACAATACCAGCAGAATCTCGGCTCTCTCGTCACCAACCCTCCAGCCCGCGATGTGAGAGGTGATCACGCTACGCTGATCCGTCAAATCGGAGCTGCTGGTGTCGTTTTACTCAAGAACGTCAATGGTACTCTACCTCTGTCATCTCCCTACAATATTGGAGTGTTCGGCAACGATGCAGGAGATCTAACCGACGGTCTCGTGTATCAAGATCCCCCGGCGACAAATGTCGGATTCGAGTACGGCACACTGGACATCGGTGGAGGCTCCAGCAGCGTCCGACATACCTACGTGGTCACACCATTGGAGGCGATCAAGGCGCGCGCCCGCGAGACAAATGCCAGGGTACAATATATTCTGAACAATGAGCGCCTTGCAGCAGGTGACTTTCACAGCATATACCCCGTTCCTGATGTGTGCATTGTCTTTCTCAAGACATTTGCTGCCGAGGGATTTGATCGCGTGTCTTTTGAGGCCGATTGGAACTCGACTGCAGTTGTCAACCAGGTTGCCGACAAGTGCAATAACACCGTGGTCGTCACCCACTCCGCCGGCGTCAACTCAATGCCCTGGGCGAACCACACAAATGTCCGTGCCATCATTGCTGCTCACCTTCCTGGCGAGGAAACTGGTAATTCCATTGCCGAAATCCTTTGGGGTGACGTCAATCCGTCTGGTCGATTACCCTACACGATTCCGGTCAATGATGCCGACTATGATATCCCCATTGCGAATCTCAGTAGTGATGAGGTTACATACCCGGGCGCATGGCAGTCAAATTTCACTGAAGGGCTATTGATTGATTACCGACGTTTCGATGCCCTGCAAATTGAACCCCTGTACGAGTTCGGTTTTGGACTGAGTTACACCACCTTCGAAATGACTTCAGAACTGTCCATCACATCGTTGGTGTCTGAGACTCCTGACCCACTGCCGGCCGCCAATCAGACCGACCCGCTTGCTGAGTTGTATATGCCGCTTTTCAACGCGACAATCCAAGTTACAAATACCGGCGGCAGAGACGGTGCCTCGGTGGTGCAGCTCTATTTGTCAATGCCCACCGACGAAACTCCCGCCGGTACCCCGGTGCGCGTTCTTCGCGGGTTTGACAAGGCACAGCTGGCCGTGGGCGAGGCAAAGATTGTTACCTTCCAGTTGACCCGAAGGGATCTCAGCTATTGGAATACCGTTGAACAGGCGTGGCGTATTCCGTCTGGCGAGTTCCAGATCCAGGTTGGTTTCAGCTCTCGAGATCTGCCAAGGTCTTCACAACTGGTGGTCTTATAAGACGAGTTTGTTCAGCATGGTCATGATATTTCTGATCATCAACTGTTCAATTTTACTAGAACATATCACAATCACCAGAAAACGATGGATTGGACAAACCATGTATGAATATTGGCTGTTCAGCAGGTGTGTGAATATATAACATTGATTGTGCTGAAGCTGGCACGTGCGGTGATCATAGCCCAAAGACCCCGGGTATTGTGATTCTGCCCTTTTTGTTGCTCCGAATTTTGGAGAATGTCGCATCCGGCTTGTGGAATCTGCATGTCGGTGGGCCAAGTGGTCCCGAACATCACTGCAATCTGTGCCGAACCGGGGTAAACGTCCCTCCACCGATCCGGCAGGTGAATACCCTCAAATTGCGTGCTTGGGGGCATCAAGTTCATCATCAATCATGATTGATCGATTTGCATGCTGGAAACACCTGGCTTTCTTACCAATTAGCAACTATTTGTGCGAGACATCACAGTCAAGACTAGCGTCATGGCAGTACACAATGGCGTAGCTCTGTTGGCAGCACTGTCATGTCTTCTCAAGGTTGCCGGGGCGCAGACAATGACAGGTTCCGGAAGATGGCCAACTCAGACATTCGTGACGGAGCCTGATTTCCACCCTCCACAAGTTGCCATCAATCGCACAGAGGACTCCGACCTCGCTCCGGGTCTGATCTTGTTCTCGCAAGGTGGAGATTATGCGCCGGAAAGTGCTGCGTTAATCATGGCCCGTAATGGAGAGCTCGTGTGGCAGACGGATCCCACATTGGGCGACATCCAAAACCTGAGTCCGTTTACGCTCTTTGGAGACAACGTCCTGGTGACTTGGAGTGGGACCAGCGACGAGGTCACCGGGGATTCATTTGGCACTGCGACCATTTGGAATGACAGTTATGAGCCCATTTACAATATTACGCTGAACGATCCGCAATTTGAGCACCTCTACGACAAGTATGACTCGCTGCTCAATCAACACGAGGTCTACATCACCTCTTGGGGGACCTTTTTGGGCCTGGTCTATGATCCCATCCCTGCAAATCTTAGCGCCGTCGGGGGCCCAGAGGATGGTTGGATTCGGGATGGTGTAGTTGTGGAGATTGACATCAAGACCAACGAGCTACTCTTTGTATGGCGAGCGTCAGACTTTGTTCCCGTAGGTGACTCATACGCTCCAATTGATAGTGCGCGGAGCGGATTTGGCAACTCGTCAGACAGTGGTTGGGATTACGTACATCTGAACTCGGTCGCCGAGGTTAATGGTAATATTATTGTCTCCAGTCGCCATACCTTCCAAGCGATACACATTGACAGATCAACCGGTGATATCATATGGATTGTTCAGGTAGGCTACCGTCTAAGATAACAGCCAATACCGATACTAAGACGCTTGCAGGGCGAGGGAAAGAACAACTTCACCATCGACGATGAAGCCATATTCCGTTGGCAGCATGACATACGCATCGAGCAGACAGCCGAAGGTCTCATGATGCACCTGCACAACAACCAAAACAACTACACACCGCCATACAACGTATCCTCGGGCGCGCTCCTGCGTATTGACGAGGAGGTTGGCCACGTGTACGCCGTGCAGACATACAAAGACCCTAACGATCTGGTCTCGGCTTCATCGGGCGGCAGCTACCAAGCCCTGGACAATGACAACGTCATCGTGTGTCACGCCTCGCAGCCCGTTATCAAGGAGTACACGCACGACGGTGCTCTACTATGGAGCTACCGCTTCGGGCCCGCAGGCTACGCCACCGGTCCTGGAATCAGCGCCTACCGCGCCTTTGTGTCCGAGTGGAGGGGCTACCCAACCACCGCTCCCAAGGCTGCTGCGTGTCGGACGGCCAGCGGTGATATTGACATCTTCATGAGCTGGAACGGCGCCACCGAGATCACAGGCTGGAATATATATTCGGGCTATACAAGTACGGATCTCACAATGGCGGCTGCCAACGTGACAAAGACTGGCTTTGAGACAAATGTCACCATTCCCACCGCGTACTTTGTACAGGTTGAAGCTTTGCATGGAAGTAGAGATCCAAATCACTTCCAACGGTCTGCCGTACTGAATATCACGGGTGTTGATACATGCTAAATATATGTATTAGTTATGGTAGACTGCATCAAGGGAGATTGTGTAAAAATGGGGAATAAGTGGAGCGCTTCTCTACCGCATATATATAACTATTTGACCATTTCAATACGATATACAACACTTGGTCGTGATCTGCTTCGAACTCTGAACCCTTGCCCGCCTGCGAATGGAAGCTTATCTTGGTAATTTCTAAGATAGACGAAATCCGACTGGCTCTCCCAAATGCTTTCTCAAATCGTACGTGGTGTCTTCCCAAGAGTCACCTTTATTGAAGGGAGTCCATTCGTCCATAAATTGTGCGTAGCAGTCACCGCTGATTAAATACCAAGTGCCGTCCGAGGATGGTCTTATGAGGCAAGGCGCGGAGGCACCTTCAACGACAACCAGGACATCGCCTTCCACTGCGGAGCGAGGAACAATAGCGATACATTGTGCACCACAAAAAGCGAGACGGCAATCCTGTAGTGCACTCATCATGTCTTTCATGTGCTCGGCATATCTTCTTTTGCCAGGCCTGAATTCATCGACCGACACAGTTAATTCGAAATTTCGGGTGAGAAGTGCCGCGATCTCCTCCGTATCCATTTGGTGCAACACTAAAACAACATATTAGTATGGTTTCAAGCCAGTTTGGATAGAATTTTAACACAATACCGTCCAATATGTTGCGGCTCAATCCAGCCTCCATAATTTCTGAAGCCTCAGGCTGAGTAGAACCGCTACTGCACGCGGCGGTTATAATGGTGACGACATGAGACATCTGTTGCTCTGCATCTTCGAGATTATCAAAATCATATGTTTTTCCCATCTCGTGAATTTGGCCATAACTCCAACCTCGAACGCTCAAGAAACGTGGATCTTGAGTCTGATACTTCTCGAAATTGTCTCTGCCTTCTGCTCAGTATTTTTCAGATATCATTACCGTTCATATACGTTTCGGGGTCGGTAAGCTCACTGGATTAGCGCTCTTATATCTTCTTCGTCATGCCCCGAGAACCAGAAAAAGGCCCAGTTGAGCGCCGTGTTCTGAGACCAATCTGGCACCCATGACGGAAGCCGCCGGTTGTGTCCATGCCTAGCTCCAACCAGCAGTCTCAACCCAACAAATTGAAGGAGAGTTAAGGCTACTTTCAAAAGAATGACCTCCAGACACTTCTCGTAATCGATCAAGTCATCAAAGTCGGCCAAGAATGGAACGGCCTCGTCTGTCTCTGGCGGCTCAAGAAACGCTTTCAAAGCAAACAACTTATCTCTTGGGTCGGTTGCCAGAGATTCTCTGGTCAAATACAGATATTGCCAAAGTTTGTGCCACAGAACACCTTCCCTCAATACATCTGGCCGAATTGCGAATGGAATGTCCATTTTCATGACTGCAAGGCCACGGTAGCCCAAGAAGCATGAGAAAAGCATGTCCCTTGGCACCATAGAGTTACCACATAGGACCTGGATATTTCGGCCCAAGAGTACTTCCTGAAGCACCCACACTCGTTTAAACCACGGCCGTTGAATGAGGTCTTCTAGTCCTTGAACAACGGACTCATTTGGTGGATCTCGATCCGGAAATTCTCTGCCAGAAAGGACCTTAGATTTAGGGCATTTCATTGCTTCAACGACTTCTCGAAAAACAATTTTACTACTCTCGGTGTGTGGCCCAAGGTAGATCGTAGTACAAGATGCTGCCGCGTAAATGCGTCCCATCATGCGTACCTGTGCAGTCTTCTCTCGCATATCCTTCTGATTGATGCATATGGCATCGATCCAGAAGAGCGGCCGTTTCCCACGCAGCCGCAAGACTGTCAATGCCTCAACTGCCGATGGTGGAACTCGCAACAAGGCACCACGACCACCAACGGAAATTTGCAACCTGTCAGATGGATCTCCCCAAGTGTATGAAAGAGCTGTGAAATCAAGTTTCAAATCAGAAAGACGGTGTGAAGACAGAGAGATTTGGATAGGCGCCGCAGTATCAGAGTGTGGTAAAACCCTGCAAAGGCGAATAGCATCTGGATACCTGAGTGGTCTGTGGTTGTAATCAGCTGCACCAGACATGGCTTTGGGCATGCTTGGAGCGGTTTATCGATTACACAATAACGGGGAGAAATATCTCTTAACACAGATGGATGCTTCCTCCCCTGCTCACATCTAGAATGAAGAGGCATGAGACGCGGGGATAAAGCGGGGAACTTTTTACACACAACGAGCTTCCCGCGTGTATCACCCAATGGGAAACCGAAGAGACACCGCCACCACCGTCTAAGCCGAGATTGTCGAAGAAATGTGGCTAAGTACAACCCACGTCATAGCTGTAGGTATTGGGAGCTTTTCCGTGTCCTGTAAAGTTACTTGGCAGGTGAATGCAATGAAACTTAGATATGAGTTTACACAAAATATACACAGTACTCAATTAAAGAATGGCTTTCTGCAACACAATGTTCCTGTGGTAGCTACATTGTAGATTATAATCGGCCAGTACTCCCTGAGTACCTAGTCCAGCAGATGACGCTGCTTCCAGGCAGCAGGTCCAACAAGCTTGTCTTCTCCATCCTTCTCATCGCCCTTGGAGAAGGTCATGGTGTTATAGTACATGGTAATGTAAGGCCCGTTTTTGTTGTATGACAAGCCGACGTAAGAATGTCTCCCAATCGTGCGTGAGAAATCTTGATTTGGACTATTCAAATATAGAAATCGGGTAATTAGATTGTGCAACATATCACAGCATTAAACTGGAACATTCGACAATCGGGAACTTACAAGGCACGCTGCACCGCATCGACATACGTATCTGCCAGATCTTTGAAACCCCACGCACGAAAGAAGGTACCGAGCGACTGTGCAATTCGCAGATCGGTACCACCGTAATGTCGCACGGGAATGTATACCTTGGGCACGGGGACGGCGCGGTCATGCATCAGCTCCATGTTGAATATGATGCCTGCCGTTCGGTGCTTGCTGCTTGGAAGGTCGTCCTCAGCGTTTGAGATACCCAAAACGTGCTGATAGAAGGACTCGATGAGCTTGACGCCCGCATCGATCTCAGGGCCGTGGACAATGCCGCCGAGCGTATATACCTCTTTGACGCGGGCTAGGCAAGTTTCCTTGGTGCGCAGGTATATCTTGAGGCGCGAGTCAGTAGGCGCAACGGCGTCAAAGGAGATGAGCTCGAGCCGCAAAATTTGCTCATTGTTGCGTTGCCGCTTGTAATCAAAGACAAAGTCCCTGACGCATCCGAACGAGGGCGCCAGGTTGGATGGCAGCTGTGGGATGAGATCGGTAATTATCTCGCCGGCAGGAGTGTTCTTGAGCAAGGATATGGGAATAGTGTAAAAGTAGACCTTCGGCATCGGATGCTCCCCAACTAGATCGAATGAGATCGTGTTAGTCGTCATGTGCTCGTTGGGGGCCATCTTGGACACAATATCGTGAGCATGCTTGACATCGACGTGGAGATGCTTCACAAAGAACTCCCACAGCTGGTGGTCAATTGGGCCTCCGCTCTGCTGCAGCAAGCGTGACATGGCTACCTTTGGTTCGTCTTGGTTGAATGGATCCTTGACTGTTCCAGCATATGGGCCAATTGGCTCAAAACCTATGCGAATTTTGGATGCATCGGGCTCAACATTCCAACTCAGCTCTAGGGGTGAGAAGTCATCTGAACAGAAGCTATCAAAATGGGGCAACCGAGTACCGGCCTTGGTCGTACTGGGACGAGGACCCAAGGAGGGAATAATGAATTTCTTGGCGAGTTCGACATAACGATCCTGGGTCGCAGTCGAGTATCCAGTACTCTGCATGAGCGACAAGAATGGATGAGAGACTTCTTGCCACCAGAAATCCTCATCCTCTTGGCTGGTGGTGGAAGATGGACTGGTTATTGCTTCACCCATTACAGTGCACAAGGTTTGGAATAGATAGAATGTCTAGTGACTTGAGGATTTATTTAAAGACGGACGTAGAGTGTGGGAGTAATGTGATTTGAGTGCTGAATTGATGCTATATGGCTGTAATGACGGCGAATGTTTCTCCTTATATAGCCCAGTGCCTCAGATTTGATATTGCGTTTGCCTGTCATAGACCTCACGTCCACACTGGATTGGTATTCACAGAAGAGAGAATCAGTTGCTATCATTGGACTTGAGGAGTCCGTACCTCCTAAAGCATCCAGACTATCGCCATCGTACACATCACGGAACGTCTCATTACGCCCGGTTGGAGCCGACTACCACAGAGAAGCCGTCATCTGTTGCGTCAAGTCCTGTGCAATTTCATTTGATATGCCCTCACTTCCCACTGAAAAAGAATACTATACATGAAGTCCGTATTCGGAAACTCCGCAAAAGACAATATTGTGGCAATTTTAAGTTTATGGCTGCCATTATGATAAGCTACCCAAGTGCCGTTCCATTGTCTTGGTGTCACAGGAAAAGTTGGAGAAACTTGATTATGCATCATCTTGCTTCGGGGCTGGTAAAGAGGCGGAGGTGCTCTTGTAGTATTGGTAGGACAGGAGAGCTGAGTGCTTGGCAATCTTTGAGTTTGCGCCCGTTTTTGTTTTCTTCAAATCAGCCCAAGTCTAGATGTGAGTTCTCGCCTGCCGAAATTAGTTGAAAATACTCGGTGACGCCTAGATCTTCCATGAGCGTGGTACAGGGTCACAAATACTACGCCATATCTTTCGACTTTCATCCCGTGCTGACATGTGGCGCTCAAAAGCCGATTGTTGGGGTAAATGAAAAGTTGATGTTACATGACAATTGAGACTCCAATCATCGGTACGTCGATTTCTCAAACTTGCATTTCGACGCATTCGCGATAGAATTGTACCGTCTTCTATACAGAAATCATGTCAAGTCGCGGAATCTCCTTGAATTCAACATTCCATCAAGCCACACCACACAATTCTAGTGCAGATCATTTTGTGCTTCGTTCTGATGAGTGACCATGCAGCTGAAAACTTCTAGCCTGACGTAGCTTCAAGTAGAATGAAATGTTGTCACTGCTTAGGCTTCGATCCTCTCGCATGCAGACACATATATATGTTGGTACTATTTCTACAAAACCGGAAGATACCACATGCTACACGAGTCCAAATCAACAGTACCGACATCTTCTCTCTTAGCTTCTCAAATCTTACCAATTACTATCTTCATGCCAAACTACCAACAGCCATCTGACCATGGATTTCTCTATTCTTGCTCACTACTTACCACAGCAATGGGTGGTCTTGCTGAGCAACTACCCAACCATATTGATTGCTGTACTCTTCGCTGCGCTCTGTCTTTCTAGAAGTCTGAGACAGAACAAAGTGGGCCCTCGTATACCTAGAATTGCGAGTGCAAAGTCTTGGTTTGCAAGTAGGGGAGACTTTGCCAATCATGGCATCGAGATCATCCAGAGGGGTTTCGAGCAAGTTGAGAGCGGCATATTTCGAGTGACCTCTCTAGACGGTGAGACGCCTTTCACTGTCCTCGTTACGACACCGAGTGCGGGAAGTGTTGACTAACATACTCCAGGCTCCGACTTGGTCATTCTCGCACCAAGGCATTGGCTGCATCTTTGCAAGAAAAAGGACGACGAGATTGCGCCCGCTCGTGAGGAAGTATGGTCTCTCCAGTACACCACCCTTAACCGGATCATCTCTAATTAAGAGTCTAGTTCTTTCGGTGCAGCTTGCACGGTGCGGCCTTCGACGAACCTTACCTGTACACCTATGTCAACGCTCGCATGCAGGGCTTTGGTACGTGGTTTCCCGGTGAAGGCGTTCGTGTGTATGACGTGCGTGTTAAGTTCATGACTTTACATTATAGACCGTCATTTCGGTGCCATGTCCAAGGCGTTGGATAAAGCAATGGATGATGTGCTGGGTTCCAACATGGACCCTTCCACTGGCGGTATGTATGCCCAAATCCTTTCCCTCCTTTCATAAGCTCATTGCTACTGACCCTCAAGTAATCACCCAAGACTACAAGCGAGTTTTCGTACAAACGCAAGTCATTGATATATTCTCCCAAGCTACATGGAGGGTATTCTTAGACAACAACTTTACGTCTGAAGTGGCAGACATCTTCCGAAACTACGTGGCAGCGCTCATTCCCCTGATGAGGAACCTTACGACACGAAGACCCATCATAGCTCGTCTCCAAGCCGCTTTCTCGAATGAAGCACGCCAGGTCAATGAGCAACTCCAGCGGATGACTGTATTGTTCACGCCAATTCTCGAGCAATACGTGAATGCCATTGAACAGGAAGTGAAGTCAGAGTCTATCAATAACGAATGGTTTGAGGACCTGGTGCGTTTGGCGCCTCCCGAAAAGCGGCGGGACTACAAATTTCTCACAAACATTTTCATTGGCTTTGCTTTCACCTTCATCTTTTCTCCAGTGCCGGTCACGACCCAAATCATTTTCGAGTTTGCGTTTCGATCTGATTATACAGAGCTTGTGCTACAGGAAGCAAAGGATGTCTTGGGAGAACGTCGAGACGATTGGACTTTCCCAAAGGATAATATTCGCAGACTATTACTATTGGACAGCTTCTGCAAGGAGACACACAAACATCATCCGACGGCTGCAAGTACGTTGTATGGCTTTCACTGAAATAAGTCCCGTCCCTTCAATCAGGTTGCAACGACTTTGATCCGTTTCCAACCAAGTAAGAGCCGTATTAGTAGATCGCTAACGGACACCGGACTTCCCGGGCACACAGGCAACATGAAGAAGATCACAATCAAACCACAGACTCTGGCGAATGGAGTCGTACTGCCAGCGGGAACCGTTTTCGAGGTGGTTGAAATTGCCGCGCATCTCTCCAACCCAGCCTTTGAAAATCCGTCCATTTGGGACGGACATCGCTACTTTGACTTGCGTCAGAAAACGGCCACCAGTACAAGCGCGACCAAGTATGACTGGGGCGCCGCCACGAGAGACGACCTCAATTTTGGTTACGCGACGCACATGTGTCCGGGTCGGTCGGCGGGGTGCTCTATTGTCAAAATGTTTATCGTAAAGCTCCTCTCCCGTTATGAGCTACGCCTCGATGAAGGGGAGACCCAGCGTTATCAAGACGTTCACTTTGGCCAATTTGTAAGTGAGATTTCGCGACTGAATGCTACTCTTGTTCAAGTTAAATCATGCGACGATGGAGACTAACATGCCAAATGATAAGATCTCACCTAATCCCAGTAAGCCTGTTTTGATCCGCCGCAGAGACTGACCATGAATACGGAACCGACCTATGATCTGGTAGAAGGTTCCGAACGTCTGGTCGTTAGACGGGTCGCCTGTTTCATGTCGATGAGGGGATTTTTGAATTGTTTGGGACATTTGGGGGTCAATCTCGAAGTGCTTCTATTAAGCTATGTATTTTGACGGTATTTGTACTGCAGACTGGTAATCGAAGACGGATTTTGAGCGATGCGAGGCTCTGAGGTTAAAAATATTTTGTTGCCATGTCGGCACGATGTCATTGTCTCAATTTCGAATACTATCCAGAATTCTGCTTAACCCTTCTTCTAGCTGTTCCTCACGTTGCGAAAAGATGATCCGAAACCAGCCTGCGTCTTCCGACCCGAATTGTGCGCCGGATGCCAAGAAGACCTTGTGCTTCAGGAGAGCTTGCATAACTACCTCCGTGATGTCACCTGAGACATCGTTGTGGTATTGGCGGTACGCCGTGGCAAGGTCAAGCCACAGGAAGAAGGCAGCATTGACGCCTGGTGTGTAGGGGATGCTGTGTTCCTTAGCCCAAGAAGTGACGCGTTCAAAGTTGGTCTTCAGCCGGCGCTTATTCTCCAGTATGTAATTAGTTGTCCACGCCTCATCCTCTAGAATATCGCTAGCTGCATGCTCGGAAAGAGAAGAGATGGAGCTATACAATAGCGCTGGGACAAGAGCCTGGTGTAACTTCTGGTTCTTCTGAGAGATGATGGAGCCAATTCGAAGCCCATTAGCGCCAGAGTCTTTCGACATACCCCACACCACGTGAAGTAGCGATGGGTCAATGATTCCTTCGGTAGGGATGGACAGGCAAGACTCAAAGGCCGTAGTGGTGGGAGTTGAATCCACCTCGTTGGAAAACACGGACAGGGCGTATATCTCGTCGCTGATGAGATGGACGCTGTATTTCTGGCAGAGTTTCATGAATTCAATGAGTGCTGCTCTAGGGTAGCAACGGCCAAGGGGATTGTGCGGATGAGACAAAATCAAGCCAGCGACCTTTCTATTTTCTGATTGGCACTTGAGAATGGCACGCTCGTACCTCTCGACCGACTCGGCGCTGACGGGGTCGATTTCGTCAAAGGCTATGGGAATGACGTGTGCCCCAGTGCGGAGGGTGAGGTCTGGCAAGAACGTGCCATAGTATGGTCGACCGAGGAGGAAGCAATCACCAGGATTCGCAAATGCCCAGCCGAGATGTTCAATGGCGGAGCTGCAGCCATTCGTCACGATCACGTGATTGGGCAAGATTGTGGTAACTGGGAGGAAATGCTTATTAATGAAGAGGCTGATTGCGGACTTTAATCTCTTGGCTCCGTCGCCGTAGGTGAACGCTTGGTCGGGAATTGAAAATCGTTGGTGAATTCGCTCAGAGAGCACCTCGTGCATCAAATAATTCTCGGCGACGCCCAGGTTGACAAATCCGGTGGCATTGGACTCGGGATGCCAAAGGTCTTGAAGAATTTTCCAAAACAGAAAACGATCATCCGCAATGGTGAGCACATCTGCCCTGTGAGATAGTGACATGGTTATAATGACGGGCTGTGAGGCTGGGGATATGAGGGGAGAAGAATGATAGTGAATGTTTCTGTCGTTCTGGTAGAAGTCTTTGGGGTAATATAAGGTTTCTGCGGCAGCCGATCTCGGTTTGGCCCAACCGCTACTGCTTCCACCCCCCCTCCGCGGTGAACAATATATGGTGCGATAAATGAAACCGCTTCTATAGCAAATCCTGTTCGGCATTTCTTTAGAAAGAATGTGAAAAATGAGCGCGAGTCTGATCCGTCCCGTTGTCAAGATAGAGAGCGCTATGTTTTATGTTTATCATATGATATCCGTATATGTGTGCAAGCGATGATGATGAGCTTCATAAACTAGGTACATATCTAATTCCCTCCAAAGGCTGATTCTTGCTTCGCACCGACTTGGGCGGCCAAGTATGGCACCCTGTCTTTACAGTAGAACTCGACGTCGACTTTACCACCAAGAGATGCTTTCTGGTCATCCAATCCTCCGGCCTTGATAACGATCACGCCCGGCATGACATCAAGTTTGGTGTATAGACTAGAGCCGCAGTTGCCACAGAAAAAATGACGGTTGTTTTTGCCTGATGCTCCCTTAACGTCATAAATTTTTGGTTCTCCTAGAATGCGATGAGTTTCAGCATAGACTTTGAATGCGCAAGTGGAACTGACCTTGGGTGACGCGGAAAGACTCTTCCGGGACGACCGCGTTGGAGGTAAAGGCACCCCCAGTCCACTGGATTGCCGTAAGCCATTATTCATATACGCCTATAGAAGACTTAACTCGGCGTATTCACCTTTTGACAGTCGGTGCAGTGACAAAGAGCTGTGACCTGTGCGTCGGCTGCAGATTGATTAGCTCATTCATGACATGAACGATTCACTGTTGATGAATAGTAGGATTGTTCAAACCCACCCCCGCTATTGTATGCGATCTCCCCGCACAAGCAGCTACCTTGGAGTGTCATGACGACCAGGGTTCAAGGTGTGTCTCAGGCACGACTAAGACAAAGGGTTTTGACAGAGTAATTTTAAGAAACTCGGCGACTTATAACAGACGTGGTGATTAAGACTAGGTCCTTCTGCAATTCGTGTCAGTTTCGAGGAAAGTGATGCACATGTTGGAGGAATCGTCGTACCACAAGTCCCAGGAAGCGCTTATATAGCTTGCATCGAGAGCTTCAACCAATGAAACGCCGCCGGCAATTGAAGCACCATACCATACCTGCCTAACCTAGGCTTGGGCGGCGATCGGAGGAAAGGTGCAACGCGGGGACTAGATCTAAAGCCCGCGGGCATCATAATTAGCGTGCTTGGGTTGGCGGACAACGACAACTGCAAAGTTGCTGGTAATTCCCAAGGAAAACATGCCCCTTGCCTCGCTAACACCTTGCATGTTCCATCAGTCACTGCTACATTGACCGACCCAGCCACGACTCACTACACATGCCGGACAACCAGAGCTCCGTTTCTAGTCACCGGAAAACAGCATGCCTTCGATGTCGCACAGCAAGACAGCGCTGCGACCGGCAATTGCCCTGGTAAGCTGTCGACTGTTGGCTATACTTGCCTTGCACAGTAATTATTTCATTGAGAAACTACTCAGCTAACGGCGCTGTACAAAATTGAAGCTCTCGCTGTCAGTCGCAGCATGTCCAGTGTCGCTACCCTTCAACTTCTCGTCGTGGCCGTAGGCTTGGGAGCACTAAGTAAGTGCCACTGATGCCCCGTGCTACTCCACTAAATAGTTGAGCTGCCCAAACTCATAACTGTGCGCTCTCCACAGCAAACCTGATACCGTCGAAAAGATTGTGTCCCGCATACAGGAGAGCGAAAACCGTGATCAGATAATCGCTGCAATCCTCCAGCTTGCAGATGTGTCTACACATCCACATACCCCTTCAACAGGTACAACAGCCGTGCCACCAATCATCGAACACGATGAACCCATCCCCTACCGTTCGCAAGCTGGGGATAAGGGTCCAGCAAATACCTCTATCGCACAAGAGCCTCTGGCGTCGCTTATAGGTGTATTGGCCAACGTCGTCGAATCTGCCGATTGCTACGATTCCGAGTCGTCAGCTGGCACAGCACCTTTGCTATCGCAATCATTTGTCTTGGAAACCAGACGGAAGAAGATCCTACCTGAAGTCTGTGAGAGGCTCAAGGAATATTTCTGTATTTCAGTCTGATATTCGTGTGACATTGGTAGTTTGGCACTGACAAAAATCCAGCCCCTCGAAAGAGAAGTCAGTCCGACTGGGAGGTCCTGGCGCTACAGAACGGAGAAAGCACACTCAAGTTGGATCCTACGCTATGCGACCCCATTGCAGCTCGTTTCATAGACGAAAACGATGCTATTAGGTTCTTTGAGCTGTATGTTCCAGTACTATTACCCCTGATATTTTCATTTTTGCCATCTGAAGCGACAGGCTAATGATGTCGTTATACAGATTCTTGAGAATACGGAATCCTCTTGTCGGTTTGTTGGATCCGCTATTGCACACACCCAAGCGGGTTCAGGCTACATCGTTCACTTTATTTTCGGTAATTTGCGCATCAGGCTGCGCTCTATCAGACCGGCAACGAGACCGACTTTTGTATCCTACCCTACTGGCTATTTCTCGCGGAAATATTAATTGGTCCATGGCTGTCTCTGTGAAGTCAATCGAAACCATTCAATCAATCATCATATATCAGTACTGGGCACCAGCATACAGATATCAAACTGAAGACCCATACTGGCTACATATAAATTATGTATGGGCATATCTTTCAAATTCTTCCCACCTATGGGTACTTCCTTTCGCTAGAGGATGCTAACAAGACTCATACGGCTTCTTCAGGCAGCTCAACTGGCGAGAGAAATTGGCTTGAATAGGCCCGCTGCCGATAAGCTCAGCTCAACTCTTAGTCTTGACCTCGACGAACGACTATCGCGTAATCAAGAAAGAACCTGGCTCTTTATGTTCACTACCGACAGGAGCCTTGGCTTCCTACATGATCATGTTCTTGGCCTTTCGTCCGGGGAAATACCACAATCGCTGTATGACTGGAGTTTGAAATCAACGTCATCTGCCTACGACTGCATATTAGGTGGTATCGTGGAATTTAGACGATGCCTGGTACGAATCCTGCCACAATTGGAATTCTGTCCTAAATGCTGATTTTGAATGCAGCTTACCGCATTCGAGCAGCGGAAACGCCGAGACGCAACATTCGCAGACATCCTCGACTGGCAATCAAGCGCTGCGGCAGAGTTGGAGCGAGTCAAGCACCAATACTGTGACATGAACACTGCCACATCAAACCCGTTCATACCTATATTGTCCTTCTATGCAAACCACACTCTGCTTGTCATTGTTGCACAAACATTGCAAGATTTGAAGAACATCAACGCGGATATGGCGTCAGACGTTTGCGTAGTCATAGCCAAGAAGATCTTCAGTGTCTCAGAAGCGGTGCTAGATGTACTCCTCGGTAATACCATGATCGAAGAATCAATGATAGGCCTCCACAATAACCAGCTCATCATGATCTGTCATGCTATTACGGAACTGATCAACGTGAGTGGAACGCCTAGAATGGACGGTGCTCCATTATACTTACTCCTCGAGCGAAACGTACTGATACGATAACGATACAGGTATTTAGATATGTTAGTCTCCCGTCAGCAGATGCCGCCCGAGTTATCTCTAAGGTGTGCAGCGTCCCCGTGTCTTTAGATAAAATAGCACAGAGACTTCCAGATTCTTCAATGGCGTGTCTCTATGCTTCTCTCTCCAGATCCTGTTCAGAGCAGCTCGACAAGGTCGCAAAAGACAAAGGTTGTGGAGATGAAGACAATCAGGCAATTGATTGCAACTATTCGGCCGATGCTTGGATAGAATTGGGGAATGCCTTTTTTGATCCTAGCGTGCTCGACAACGACTTTTTTGACGTCTAGCGGACTTTTATTAGATGACAGTGAATTTGAGAATTTTCTGACCTGATAACTGTATATTTTCATTGCCTATAGAACGCCTGTGCTGAATAAAAATAATACTACGTGTCGAAGCTGGTTGTTGTGGCGCGATGGAGTTTTTCGGACACTCGAAATATGAAAGTCACAGCTGCGATGTTAGCACCCACTCTCGGTGAACAGAATACTTGTGCGCAACGATGACAAAGGTACTGACATTTGTCTGGCAACTAGCAGATATTATCTTCTCAAGTCCCTTATTATGTCATCTTTCCGTAACTATCCGAAGCTCGTACGATTTATCGACTCTTGATTCATTTAAATTGGTGACCTCAATATGGCCCCGACAACAAGTCTACTCACCATCTTCTGCACTGTACTTGTGCGCATTCTATTTCCAGAATTATATCCCAAGCCCTCTTACAACTCTTAGCTACGTTTTCGAACCATTGCCGCGAGACAGCAATACCATGAAGATCAGTTCCAAGGAAGAAGAGCAGGCGCATTATAACGAGGTACTCAAAGGTGGCTTCATCGGGGGCTCGTTGTTCCTTGGCCTCGGATTGGCAGGAGTATGGGGCGCGTCGAGACGGTACCCGGCCTTTCTTCGATCTACGACACTGCCCTTTCGCGCTTTTCTAGTCACCTCGTCGGCCACGTTTGGTGCCATCATCAATGCCGAGCGCCGGTCGAACGACTTTCACATGCGCAACAATCCTATGAACTTTTATAAAGACGAGACGGAAAACGCCATCGAACTTGCGCGCCAGCAGGAAACACCCATCGAGCGGTTCACGCACTGGAGTCGAAAGAACCGCTACAGCATCGTCTTCGGTTCCTGGATCGCTGCCATGGGCCTGGCTCTCGGGATGGTCGGTTGCAACAAGTACCTCTCGACCTCACAAAAGCTTGTCCAGGCTCGCATGTACGCCCAGGGTCTGACCCTGGCCGTCCTTGTTGCTACTGCTACTATCGAAACCTCTGATGCTCGCGGTGCTCGGAGTAGTTGGGAGACCATCAAGGTTCCTGATCCTCATGATCACAAGAAGCTGATTGAGAGGCGCGTCCATAGGGAAGAGTACGAGGGTCAGGACTTGTGGAAGGATATGGTTGCCAGCGAGGAGCGCAGACTCCAGGACCAGGCAACTTCACAGAAGGCCGCTCACGGGAAAAAGGATGATGAGAAGCAGGCTGCAAACTAGAAATATTTATGATCGCACCGCATTCAGCTGATTCTTTAGTTGGTGACTTATCTTGCGGTCTCTTTTCGTTCCCTTTGCGTCTTTGTACGAGAGAATGGAGGCATTACTGAATGAATGGTTCGGCAACTATAATCGATCTGACAGGGCCATCGGCAGATTCGCGATGCGAGTCACATTACAACGTCGTGGATGTCGGCCGCGGATGCTTGGACAGAGCCTTCCTGCGGCTGATGCGCCACTACATTCGGGGCTTGTGTATGGCCCATAGGAGTTCTGCAGTTAACTATTCATTTTACAGCATTTCAAAGTATCAGTACTTCAAATCGTAACAATACTGAGGAAACGCTGCAAAACCAGTATCATTCAAATTCAGAACATTTCAGGATCTCAGTTCTCGAAGCTTCGCACCTTTGATGCTTTTCAGTGGTATGATTCAATGGCATTACGGGTCATGAGTAGCGATAAAATAGTGGTCCACCTTGAACTTAGCGGCTAAGCAGTACCAGAACCCGCGTTGTGTAGCGACCGTAGTGCCTACCAGCTTAGGGTGTTTTGGCGCTGCGACAGATGCCATGTTTCCCCGCCAGAGTTCATTACTCAACACGCAAAACCGATGCGCTTTCCAGTCGAGCCATCTGACATGAAATCACGTTGAACTGAACACTGTTAATGCGTTTTCTTCATATAATCTGTCGTCTATGTACCTATAACTATCGAGGGGCTGGAGAAAACAGATCTCGATGCAATGACATGATGTCAACGTTGGGTCGGAGGGTAGCGTATACGTGCAAGTTCTTGGCCTTGCGGTGGAGAGAGGGCTGATACTGTAGCTCATAGTCGGGATCCGCAAACTTGAAATCAAAGTTTTGGAAGAGCACCGCGACAGCGACGATGGCCTGTTGCAAAGCAAACTCATTTCCTACCAACGAATGTTAGCTCTTAATATAGATGATGCTATGGCGACTGCCAATACCTATGCAGGACCGTGTCCCATTTCCGAACGGTTTGAACGCATTTTTGGGGAGCTTCTTGAGGTTATGATCAAGCATCCTCTCGGGCTTAAACTCTTCTGCATCGGGACCAAATGTGTCAGGGTCTCGGTGGAGAGTTGGAATCAAGACTACAGTGGTTTGTCCATCTTGAATCATATATTTGCCGCCAATGCTGACGTGACTGTGGCCTTTCGCCAGAGGCATCACTACAAGGCCCGGAGATGGAGGCTCAAGGCGCAACGTCTCCAGTAGACAGGCTTTGACGTAATGCAGTTCGTTGACACGTTCGGGCGTTATCCCTGCCCGTCCCAGGACTCGGTCGACTTCTTCTTGGACTTTTTTGTACGAAGATGGGTTCATGATGAGGTGGGCAAAGACAAATGACAGCAAGCCGGAGGTTGTATCGTGGCCTGGTCTGCGGTTAGCATGACGCAAGGACTAAGGGTTAAACTCATGTCTTTACCAGCAAACAAAAAGGTGATCATGTTGTCTGTAATGATGTCAAGGGAGAGCTCTTTCCCTGTCACGGGATCTCGCCTTTTTAACAAGGCGTTGAATATGTCTTTCTTGTCTGTGGGCTCCGCTTTGCGTTGGTTGACGAGATCGCTACAGAAGGACCGAATGAATTGGACATTCTCATCGTGCAGCTTGTTGGCCTCCCACATGAGCGATGTGTACCATTCTGGTCGGTTGGACCGACGCTGAAGTTCCTCGAATACTTCGCCAAATTTCTGCACAAATGGGTGAAGCTCTTCGCAATAGAACGAATTGAACCGGGTGCCCATGGCACAGCTGCCAGTCACACGTCAAGATGGGAAGAGAAAGTGTCTGGGATGAACTTACAGCGCTACTGTATCCATGGTCAGTCGTGTGAACTCTTCCTGTAGGTCGAAAGGCTCGCCAGAACCGAAACGAGCCCATTTAAGAACAAGCTGTGAGGCGATGTCAAGTACCTCTGTTTACATGTAAGCAATGATTGTTTCACTCCAGTGGACCCTTGCCGCGCTGTCACGGGATCGCGACGGGAAAAGTGGCACTGACCAGGAAACATGTCTTTGACAGATGCTTTGGTGAATGCGGGATTCAAAGTCCTGCGGGTTAAGCCCCAGCTTTCCTGGCCATGGTTCGCTGTGAGGATTCCATGCGGGATGAGCTTTGAGAGGTGCTCGGTCGTGCCAGTGATCTTCTTTACGAAATCTTTGCGCGAAAGGACCTCATTGGCCAACTCGTGATTGGTAATGAAGATTCGCTCCGAGCCACCAAGATGCAGCTTGAAGATTGGCCCATATGTCTCCGCGAGGCTCGTAAAACTTTGGATAGTGTTGTTGAGGTCGATGTCCCTCAGATTGCCAATAAGCGGCAAAGGCGGAGGTCCAGGGATTGGAATGCTCTCAGACATGACGAAGACGATAAGCAAAACTTGAGACGAAGTGACGTACACGCTTCTGTGACGAACATGAACTCAATGATTTTACGACCGTGCAAGCCAACTCATCAGGGGCAGAAAGCTAGATCTTTTGTCCTAAAATGGGAAGATCCAGGATACCTAGGTAGGTAAAGAACAGTGCCTCTTTTTCGGGCCACGCAAACTAAGAAGACTGTCAACATGAACGCAACCCATATTTCAGGCACTACATGCAAGAGTCCTCCAATCATGTTTACTTAGCTTACATTTAATCCCTGAGACGAAGTGAGGAGGGCTGGCCGCACGGTTGGGGGCTGTAAGTTGTTTGTTGGTTGCTTGCATTGTTTAAAGTCTTGGCGTTGGCGAGCAGCGTCGGGCATATTACCCTCGCAATCCGGGCATAGTCGCCTGATCTGCCCTTATAATTTCCAGCTATAGCACCAGCTTTCGCACCATTTAGCGCCTTGTGTTATTATAAAACGAGCAAGTCACAAACATATATTTAAATCTAGCCCGATTTATTAAAATCTGACAAGGTAGAAACCCCTTCCATGTGCTGTTTTGTTTGTATAAGTATTATGCATAGTTTTCTTCGGTTGCATAAGTGCGGAGTTATGAAAGAATACTAAGCATCGGTGCACAAGTAAAAATATCAATATATGGTTCGTACGCTCGTAGTGTACGCTAAGATCCCGTTGACAGGACGTCGGGCCGCTTGCAAAATTATTTCCGATCAAATTATTGCAAATTATCACAGAAAATCCATGCTTCAATAATAGGATTCATATAAATAAAAGGATGTTAACGAGAGTGCGGTGCAGATTTGTATTACTTGTGATATATGGTGACTATGCCTATCTAGCAGGTGAAATGCCCGAACAGGATTACGCCCTCGTTGCCACACCCCGCTATGGCAAAATGACCGGTACAAATCGCATTATTTCGGTGGCTGACCCATTCGTCTGTACAGAGTTCAGAGTACACCTTTTACGGAATAACGCATCACGTGCCGTCATACAATGTGGACTGACGGCTTAGAGTTATGATTGGCCACGGCACCCATTTCCAAAGGACTTTTCCCCACGAACAGCCTCATTCAAGCGCCGCATTACTTGGACGGACTTGTCTGTTTATCTGCATCTTGTCCTAACACCGCACTGATCAGGACAGAATCAGCCCTTCCTGGGCCGAAACAGATATGCGGCAGTTCGGAAAATATTCTCAACGTGATATCAGATCTATCACAACCCCCCACACTTGCGCGAGTTGTGAGAATATCGTGATCAGGGAAGCAGACCTCACCGAGAAGCCTTATGAGATAATTTTGTTTCAAGGGGAAGAGCGTATGTACAATGCCACAGTTCATTGAACATTCCTTCACAGAGACCCATGAGGCTGATGTGCAGTCCGCAGCAGCCAGGAAATGCCTGTACTTTCGGTATTTGTCGAAATTATTGGATCGTCGTGATGATCAACGGGGCAAACCAATCGTCGCCACACTCAAGTGGAAGCCCTCGAACGTGTTACAGGTTCGCGGAGTTAATGAGCTTCGTGTTTACTCTCTGAGCGAAGGTAGACCAGACGTATTATGGACTCATGGCGGGATAACGAAAGCTGATCTGCTAATGCAGAGGATATCTCATCCAAAGTTTTACCCGTGATCAGGACCATTACCGACGTTCAGTCCGAAAAGGCTTTCGTCCAAATGAAGAAATGGATCGATGAATGCTTCTTAGCTCATCGGTTTTGCACCGATCTCCGTACTGGTTTTACGCCAACCCGGCTACTTGAAGTTGGTGGAAAGGATGATAGCCGCATCCGCCTTGTCGAAACGGAGAATCGGTCGAATTGCAAGTGGGCCTCACTAAGCTACGTCTGGGGAGGCCCGCAGGTGACCAGAACAACCCGCATGACGCTGTCAAAGCATCTCGAAGGGATCGAAATGGACATGCTTCCGCAGACCTTATTGGATGCCATCAAAGTTTGCAGGGAATTGGATATTCCATATCTATGGATTGATGCACTTTGTATTATCCAAGATGATACAAGCGATCTCTTACGTGAGCTCGCTTCGATGCCGAAGATTTATCAAGAGGGCTATATCACTATCGAGGCAGCTCGGGCGAAAGGGGTCCAGGCTGGATTCCTGGGCAAGACTGCGTATTCATTCGACTCGTTTCCACCAACACAGGTATGCGCTTTGAACTACGCCAAGCATGAAGATCGGAAATAAAAGAAAGTTTCTGATTAGCTTCTTTCCAGATCCAGTATGAGTCTCTTGATGGTCAGATGGGCCGAGTACTATTGTGCCAGCACGATCATGACACATTTCTAGTCGAAAATCCCACCGAGGTTCGAGCATGGACCTTGCAAGAGAGCCTGCTGTCTCCACGCTCACTTCGCTTTACCAAGGACGTGATGATCTGGTCTTGTAGATCCGTCCGTAGGTCTAATGAGCGCTGGAAAAGAGTAGACCAGCTCTACTCTGATGACAACAGCTGGCTTCCTTACAATGGTGAGTTGGCGGTCATCCTTTGGTCATATATCGCAAGTCTGACAATTTTGCAGTTCCTTGCATTCCCGGGAGGCAGATGCCGGCCTGGGAACAAGTGGTGAATTTGTATAGTAAGAGAATGATGACGCATCTGTCCGACAAGCTCGTAGCTATTTCTGGAATAGCGAAGGTTTTCGGAGACAGCAACCAGCACACATATTTGGCTGGTTTGTGGAAGGATACTCTACCACTTGGCCTTTGCTGGATGGTTGAGGATGGCTCAAAAGAGCCTAGACCGAAGGACTTTCGCGCACCATCTTGGTCATGGGCGTCGATCGATTCTCCAATTATCTTTGTTGGAAATTGGTGGAGCAAGAGAGAGAAAACGAAGAATGGTAAGATTGGGTCATTTAGCGGTGTAGAGACAGTGGTTGACAGCGTGGATGTTATTGAAGCAAATCTGGAGCCAACAAGCGTCGGTACCGAGTACTTCAGCATCAAATCTGCGTCATTGACGATCAAGGCTCCTATAAGACTGGTCAAATGGGATATCGATTTTCGTGACGGTATAGGAGAGATATCGATGGATGAAATCATGTTCACAGGCTACGCAGACGCCTGGGAAGATAACTGGCCAGACAAAAAGACTTTCCTCGACTGTGTTGGTGATTCAGGCTCTTACGAGGTTGCCGAGGAGAACGATGACCGCAGCTCTGTCTCTTCCGATGCTGCCTATGGGTCTTTTCAGGTGTTTGCGATGCCGATCAGCAAATCTAGTTACTATTCTTACGACTCCCTGCAGCCGAGCGCCGGCGTCACGACGCTGGAGAACCATGCTTCTCAGTCCAGGTGCGGCATTCTTCTTATAAAGGATGGACAGCAGTATAGGCGAGTGGGGTTTTTCCGTGGGGTCGTGGATGGGGAGCTATACTCATGTCAGGCAACAAGTCTACCTGGTTTTGAGGTTAAGACAATCACCATTATCTAAGTTCAAGTTATTGAAAAGACAAATCAGGCTTGTAATTGTTTTGTCATCCTTTGCGGTGCTGTGACGGACTTATAACTTGAAACAAAGTACATTGTTGCACGAAGACTAAGTGGAGCTATGGATTCTTTAA
This sequence comes from Neopestalotiopsis clavispora, assembly GCA_014621435.1. NCBI lineage: Eukaryota > Fungi > Ascomycota > Sordariomycetes > Amphisphaeriales > Sporocadaceae > Neopestalotiopsis > Neopestalotiopsis clavispora. The sequence continues at coordinate 169,669 of JAANBA010000018.1, forward strand.
GCGTATGAATAGAGATGTTGGGTGGTTCGTTTAGCAATCGGGGATGCGCAGACCGAATCATGATTGAATCATGAGTTTCCACGAAGAATCTGTGCCAGTACCTCTAGCAGCTTCTCTTCGCAATCTGGCACCAATGAGAATGACCTCCAACAGATAAACCGATCGGGCCGAACGAGGATACAGCCTTCTTCATTGACCTCTCGATACCGATCCCTAAATAGCTTTAGCATCTCTCGGCATGGTCGCAGGTTCGTTACGTCCACTTACCAGATTCTGTAGATATCGAGCCATTCTTGACGCCAACCAATGGTGACTGTCTTCAATTCTAGGCCTAGACGGTCTCGGACTTTGGAAGCTGCCTCGATCCATGGTTTCCCACCAACTCCTGTGAAAAGGCAGAAGGATCCGCCACCAGCCAGGTCCAATGTAGAGACCGGCGCATGCGTCGGTGTAGGGCGATTGATCCACGCGTGAGGCAGCCGGTGTCCAGGGAAGGTGGTTGGGAGGTGGTGTACGACAGAATTTTCCGGCCAAACAGGTGGCATCCTGCCAGCATTGATCTCATCATTGAGATAGACGGCCGAGGATTCATACCTGTGATTCATCTCGATGCCGAGCCCATTGTAACTTCTGACGATGAGACGCATCAATGCGGCAAGTTCTTCACGTTTCTGAGCACCCTCCGCCGTGGCTTCCTCGAAGGCGTTCATCTTGTCCATCCTCCCTTCAACGGTGCTTTCCAAGAATCCCAAGTGTTTGAATATGGCCAGATGGTCGCGAAATCCTTGGTTGGCGCGTTCGACAATACCTGCACCAACAGGCTGGCGTTCATGGCTATAGCTTTCGAGCAGCGCTGGAGATGCGAGATCCTGCATGACGAGTTTGACTTTCCAAGCCAGGTTGTATGCGTCTTGCACGCAGGTGTTGGAACCTAGTGCATTGGCTGGAGGGTGACGATGCACGGCGTCGCCCAGACAGAGTATGTTTCCTCGGGAATAGTATTCGGCAATGGTATCATTGATCCTCCACTTGGAGATGCTCAAGATCTCCAGAGGAAGTTCGTCGTCCACGCCCATCACCTCCTTGCATCGTCGTGTCCACTCTTCCTGCGTCGGCTCATTTGGGCCAGCGTCATGCTTGGGGAAAAAGCTTAGAAGCCACCTAGCGAGTTGTTTCATTAGCGTATTAGGCAGAACTTGGGAAATACGGATTTTTCAAGAAAGGTGATATGACCGCAAGATTGGGACTCTCAGCAGAATGCAGAAGACATTACTCATTCGTTCCAGGGCTTCACTACCCGAATCACTCCACACCACGAATGCTCCGGATACTCTTTCTCGGGCTGTATAAACCAATGCAAGTTTCCCGTCTTCGCCTCCATGTGTTTGTTCAAATCACATTGGATGAGGATGTTGAACGAAGCCCCCTGGCTAGGCTTCTTAGAAAGGGGAATCTTCGCTTCGCGCATGACTTGACTCCTAGCCCCATCTGCGCCGAAGACAAACCGGGATCGAATATAGTATTCGCCACCCGTCAATTCGTCTCGAACCAGGCTCAGGAGAGAGCCATCGGCTTCTTCCTTCAACTCGACTAGCGTTGTTTTGAATCTCATATCCCAGCCCTCGAAAGTTGCTCTCGATAGCAGAATAGGTTCAAGGGTTGTTTGGGGAATATCATGGTAATGACACGGCGACATGGTCGCGTATTTGCCCTCCAGCTCGGGATCATGGCCAAAAGCATAGACGCGGCCATACTCCTCACCCATCATATCATGACACCAACGTACATGCGCCATGTAGTCATCAACAAAAGCTGATTTGACACATGTATCTTCAAGATCGATGTCCCGTAAACATTCCAGAGTCGCTGCGTTCGTGATATGTGCTCGTGGAGTTGAAGATGTCGTTGATGATGCTGAGATGATGATTCCCGTTTGGGGATTGGGTGGACGGCTAAGGAAGCAAGCCAATGATGCGCCGGCGGGACCAGCGCCGATGATCAGAAATGGTGTTTCGACAATTTTAGCCATAGGGTCCATCTTGTGTATTGGCCGGCGGACTTGGTTGTAAGATGTCAATGACAAGTCTAGATGAATTTGATCCAGGTCGGCGAGAGCACAATTTGTACTTGAAGAGACTTTACACGCTCAGAGCAGTGACCGTGTACCGGAACCGAAGTTCGCACAATTCGACTTTTCCGAAAGCTTTCACCGACCTCCGACGGCTCCGGAACTCCTGCCTCATTATAGGCCTTGGCTGATGTTGCCAAGTTCTGCAGTTGGATTCAGAGCATTGATGTCGTGATGTGTAGTATATTAGCCAGGCACTGCCGATCTTCATCTGTACGAGACGCGATCCGGGACCATCGACACACCTGTACGCAGTAGGGGGACTCGCGAACCAGTCAGGTGGCAATATAATTCCGCTTAGTCAAAGCTGGATCCTTTTTAGACTGCGGGCCTGTCATGTAGATCCCCCAGATTATAAGATAAAAAAGTGCCTAGCGGCGTTGTATGGGCTTTGCCGATTCTCAGCCTCATGCTTCCGCCGCCGAATTAGGCCCCACGGCAAGGCCATAGGTCCTCTCAGCACTTTTTCACAAGTGCCCAATCTATAGACTGATGCTTATTGAAGCGAACGGCTAGAAGGCTTGATGCATAGCTTGAAGAAGTAGCCGACTCTTGTGTCATTTATCCGCTATCTCTGGAATAAGCTTCATGTGTTGGCAGGTATGCCCATGTCTTCTGGTGAGCGGCTCAAACTATCGCACAGACGACGCCGCTCCTTCAGCTCCACGATGGTGAGCTACTTATGGTGGGCGACTTGACGCAGGCTGGAGTGCGGCGGGACGTCCGCCGTACGCACATGCTTGAGGAGCCTCGCTAGAAGAAGTTCTCGTTTCGCGGGCGGCAGTCGAAACGTGACCTGGTGGACTTCTCTGGATAGATACCTGCTGCATGTGCAAAATAAGATCGGGGGCATATTGGGAACTGGAGTACCTCAAGACAGGGTTCAATATGTTTATGATTACTCTATACAACTTTTGACTTTCCAATACTAGGATAGCCGCTTATCTAAGCGGGTTGACTGAATGGCGAATTCTGCGAGATCAACATTCGCGCCGCCGCATAATGGTCAAATTGCTTTAGAAACGCGGGGCACCGAGATACAGACATCGGCCTGGACATTTCAATCTTCCGGCGCTCTGTCCCCACTCCCGCACGGATGCGGCCGTCGCTCTTTTCAGAATGGCTGTCTTGATTTACAGAATACTTCTTCTGTCATAAGTAATCAAAGCTCCTCAATTCAATGTAAGTATCCTAGTGCTTCGAAATTTAAGGGTTTTGGCGCTAAGTCAGCAATGACTGTCTTCCGGCTTGACTGATAGGCAATTGGCACCTATCTAGAGTCACGATATTTCCATTAAATAATGTGACTGTCATCGAATTAAGCATAAATTATTACGTAAAGCTCATATAGGATTTCTCTTTTGAGCCTATAGCAGAGAGCACGTCCCTTGCATAGTAGTGATTTATATTCATGGCTAAGTGCCAATGCTTTATTTCCTCCATACAAGATGTCTCGTTTTTTTCCTTTTTTCTCTGCGATCAGCCATAGGGGTCATTCAGGACTCACTTTCGATCAAATTGAAATTCAATAATCCAGTTCGAGAAAATCCTACCGCTAGTTTTGTACATCAAGGACATAGTGAGCTTGGACTCGATTTTTAAATTTCCGGTCGTGTTGTGAGCGCGCTTTTGTCTACGCATTGTGGCGGTATGACCTTCGCCAATGACTGCATTCAGCTACCAAGATGGCTGCTTTCCCTAGGCCTAGCTTATAGAGGCAGTATTGAGTACACCGCCTTCGCTGTTCTTACTATGCACATAATTTTGCCGACTCCACCGCCGATCTCCTGGAACATGTCAAGATGCTATGTATAATGTGCGAGCATATTCCGATGGGCAGCAATTAGTTGGGTGACTCGTCCTGGTCAGCGTGGCAGTCGGATTTGAAATAATCCGATGGTATACTCAAGATTAGATTGTGCAAGAATACTAGCTGCGCGTAAACTAAAACAAAATGCCGAGTGCTCACTCAAATACCGGTTCTCGTCGTGCACAAAACAGACCTTGCGCCTCACAAGTTTCCTTTTGAGTGAAATCATGCATCGGAAACGGATCTATTTACGCCAAGGCCTTGGGCCTCGGCCAAGACAACGGCATTTACTGCATCTCTACAATGCCATATCATGCAGATAGTTACCGAACCATGTTTTCCGTATTTTCTAGCTTTCTTGGACCCGCCAATTCTTCCTGTCAATTGAAGTCAACCTCATCGACTGTGCAGTTCAACTGTCTTCTGCGTCCTCACGCTGTCCTCCTCTCAGGATCACCTCGTGTTTACTCGTCGACTCTCTAGTTCAAACGAAAACTACACACCCTAGCGATTTGATAATGGCACACTCTTCTTTCAAAGTAGCAATCGTTGGCGGAGGCCTTTGTGGCATGGCCCTAGCCATTGCCCTCCAGGAACGAAACATTCCGTTCACGCTTTACGAATCACGCAGCTCATTTACTGAGATTGGCGCCGGTCTCACGCTGAACGCCCCGGCACTGCAATCGCTCTCGCTCATCAAGCCAGCTCTGGGCGAAGCCGTGATCCAAATGGCAACGCGCAGCCTGCCTGACTATGAAGTCAGCACGATGCATATCCGTTATGGGGCAGATCTGAGGGAACACGCCGAAGGCGATGTCGTCTTCAAGCTGGCATCACCACCTCCTGGTATGTTGTTTGTCCACAGACAAGATGTCCTCTCGCTGCTTGTCGAGGGACTTGATCCTGGCAATGTCAGGCTCAACAAAAAATTCATCGATTATCGCCAAAAAGACGATGGATCGGTTGTTTTACAGTTTGCTGATGGCACCGAAGAGACTGCCAGTATCCTCGTCGCGTGCGATGGAATACATTCGCGTGTGCGAGAAGTCATGTTTGGCACGAATAATCCCATCAGTAAACCTCACTTCAATGGCGAGGCTGGATATCGTGCTGTTATCCCAATGGAGAAGCTCGAGAAATCTTTTGGTGATGAAGCTCACCAGAGCCAGTTGCTTCTCGGTCCAGAAGGTTTTCTTCTATACTATCCGGTTTCCGGCGGCAAGAATGTCAATTGTGCCTTCTGGTTCAAGGAGAATGACTGGGATTGCGAGGATTGGGTTGTACCTGGCAATGAGCATGAATTTGAATCTCAATACAAGTCATGGGGCTCATCTGCTCGAGCAATTTTGAACTGCTTTGACAAAGAAAAGCTGATGTTTTGGAGCATCCATCATTTCGTGCATCAGCCCGATTCGTTCCACAATTCGCGCGTCATTCTGCTCGGAGATGCTGCACACGCAATGGCACCACACCAAGGGGCTGGGGCGGGCCAGGGACTTGAGGACGCCATAGTATTTGCCGAGGTATTGAAATCCATGATCTCGGAAACTTTTGGCTCAGGCAAAAACGGAGATGGAAGCCATACGACACCTGCTCCAACAGCCAGCAGCATAGCTGCTGCGCTGCAAGCCGTTGAAGATATCAGGAAACCTCGTTTCCTTGAAGTCCAGCGGATGAGCACAGCCGCAGGAAAGCGATGGGCAGAGTTTTATGATCAAGTCATAGAAGGAGAGGAGTTGTTATCTTGGGTTCAGTCGGCGAAAGATCAACTGGCTTGGATTTTCGGTGCAGATATAGCTAGCGACATTACCAAGGCCAAATCACGGTTTCATGAGTTGGTGACAATGAGCTGAGGGGAAGATTGACGGTTCAAGAAAGGCGATAGCATGACTTTGCATCGAGCAAATTTGCGCTGACAAGGGTACTATTCATTTCACGTCCAAGAAGCCGGGGAAACTGCAACGGGTTCTGTCTGTTTCTTGTACTCCACTGCCTGTCTTAATGGCCCTGTTTTTCAGATCCGAGAGCGATGTATCACCATACCGTTTCCAAGTATATATGTGTACTTATCTTACCATAATGATACACCCGTATCATCATCACCAGTTGCGGAAAGATGACAGGAAGCTTTACCTTGACGTTCTACCAATCTGGCATGCGGTAACGGAATTGAAAGTGGCTTCGATCTTCATGAGAATGCTTAGAGAAAATACTCAGTGTGAAAATGCATTTCCGAAGATCACAAATCTGCTACCCAACTGGAAAACTTTCTAAACCTCGACACAGACTGAGTGGATAACACCAGTATCGATCTGGTAGACGTCTTTCACGAGTACGGCCGTCAAATGCAGAGTAATCTTCTTTGGGCTGGGCTCGTAGTTTTCCGGTGAGTATCCACCAAGTTCTAAGCTGAAAGCAAGCGTGAAAGCAAGCGTATGCAGCTATGTTATCTGATTCACGATAGTAAGGTGTATGAATCGAAGGTGTCAGCACATTGGCTGTGTTGGCGAGTCCGCCGCAAGATCAAAAGGTTTGAAAAGAGATGATTGGTGGTCAACATCGGATGGCTGATGGTTTGAGGCTGTGATGCAGTGACAACTGGCAACAAGACCACGCGCTCTTTACGACTCAGTGACGGAGTATCCAAAACTGCCGACAGTCACAGTTTATTCCTTTCGTGGAACAGACATGAAGGATGCAGGAACCCCTCATCTGATATTGACATTTGGGGGCGTCAATGGATCTTATGTGGATTGAAAACCAGGGTCTAGATAGTGGGCGCATGAGGGTCTTTTTGTATCGATAGAGACCATATTTTTCCAGAAGATATCCAGTTGGGATGGCGAGTCAGCGTTGCATCGAGTGTCCACTGTAATCCTTCACGACTCAGCGGTGTGCAGCAGATGGGCTTACCCACGACATCGTGATAGGCTAGGAGAATTGCTAGAAGCTGAGAAGCACGGCCGTTTTGCGGGCTGCCCCAGATCTGATCTGATTATGGGGATTTCCTCTGGCTTCTGGCGTCTGAGAGGCTGGTGATGGTCGCTTGGACCACATTTCGGGCAGTTCATGGCCTCCCAGCATTGTCCCTTAGGAGATTCGGGCGTGACACCGAGATCTGACTTGTGTCGCACAACCTGACGTACCCCACGGAACCCAATCTATGCTGCTTAGTTTAATTATAGAGAACCGTTGCAATTGTACGCGTGCCGTATTGGCAATTTGAGGCTTACATTGGGTTGTATGCCGGCCACATATTCCATCAGCATAATGTCACGTGTGTGGTAGATAAGCCATAATATGATCCTCACCAGCACATATATCTTTGGAATACTTGTAAGGGCAAAGCACAGATCTCAGCCCAACCGGAGGGTACGGGCCACCCGAATGGACGGCTTGAGGATGCTCCTTGATTGGCCCCCGGGTACTCGGAAGAGGTGGGAGGCACGTAGGACCGCGCTGATCGAGGTGCCATTGCGACAGATGGAATACTATCCACATATCACGCCGTTTCATTCTTCCGGCTTTCCCGGCCCCTTCACCTGAATTTTGACCTCATCGTGGGTGCACAGGCCGTCGAACGATGTGCCCCGCGAAGAAGGCGAGGAAGAAGGAAAAAGAAAAGCACCGGAAGACTGGATGAAGCGTCCGGTCAGAAGCGGTCAACATACCAGAGGTAACAAAATGGAGTCCTGTCACAGGGCAGTGGAGTGCCGCTGTTGCGCTTCGGCACATCCGCTAAGCGAATTAGCGGTTAGTGTGCACTGTTGGCGATAGGCGCCACTTGGTCCCATACAGGGCGTCAGGGCCTCTGGCGCATCAAGGTCTGAGTGGTCACTGGTTGACGATATGCCAGATGATGAGATCGAAGCCCGACCATAACAGGCGTCTTCCGCGCTTCCATCTTTGGACCCTGGACTGGACGCCCGGAATAATCACGAGCTGGGGAAGTAAGTCTTTCAGGCTCGCAAGCTGCGTTTTCTCCCTCGGGATTGGAGAATTAAGGGTTCGTGGCCGGGTTCAAAGTGGTGACCCAGCGTACATACATTCGCTACTGCAGTACAGCAAGGTCTGGATGGAGTCGAGGTGCTTCCGGGGTCCAACTTGCCCTGCCTCGCCTGCATGGAGGTCCAACAGACAGTGCAGAGAGCGTGTCTCGCTTGCATGTTTCTGCGGTGTAACAGCTTCTAGTGGAAGCTGGGAACCGGCTAATGCTTCTGGTCGCAGGTCTAACATCACCGTGCAGGTTGCGCGCATTGATGCGAGATTGTTGCTATCGCCTGTGATTGAACAGAATTCCCCAAATCCCCTGGCGCTGCACTGTGCTAATTGTCGCCGTGTCCTGCCGATTCCCAAAGTGCAACTTGTCGCGCAGCAAGATTGAAGTGTTGGCAGAGGCGTTATTTTCCGGATACTTACTGGAGCGAGACTAGGCCGGACAAATAAGGGTTGGCGATCAGGAAGATCATGCCGACCTGACGCCTGATGATGATCAATCGATGTCCAACCATTGCCGACCAGCCACCCACTCACTCAATCAGGGAATCCGAAGGGGGGTCAGGGTCAGATAGTAAGTGCTAGGTAGATGGCATGGCATAGAGGGCGGTTAGCATTGGATGCTATTAGTTGGGTATTGATTGATTGAAACCAATTGGACTTGGAGCTGGCAGTGTGCGTGCGATACGCCTCTTCTGTGACAATTCCCTAAATAGCCGGGGTACAACATGAGAACAGTGCTTGCTCAACTCTCTCAGCGGTTCCCAGTTTTTTTCCTCCGTCGACAGGAGATCCCTGAGTTCATCAATATCATTAATAGCAACGCCGTGACAAGCGCATCGTGAAAACGAAAAGCAGAGTCACTACGGTCAGTCACCGCACGTTTGCATACCAGCCTCATACCTCAAACAAGTCGACCAAGTTACCTGGTCCAGTTCAGGGTTCAGCTGCTCAGTTGTGTGCTCACCGCCAGAGTGCCGTAACTGCCCCAGCGCGGCTTCTCCTGTCACCTACATTACATCGTACATTACATTAAGTTAGCTCCCGTCCTCCCAGGCCTCCCGTCGGTCGATCGCCGCAATTTTTGTCCGACTCAGTTGCAACCTCTACCTCTTCTAATCCAAAAGAGAGCAAACGAGGTGGTGCAAGAGAGACAAAGACCAACACCAAAGTATTTTTTGCAACTATGGCGATTGAGACGGTAACGATTATCAATAATTCGGGGAAGATTATAAGCAACGTAAGTCAACTGCTCGTCATCCTGCATGGCCGACGCCCTACCTGTACCCCGCAACACCAACCACCAACCGCCCTAAAGCACTATCGCAGCGTTTGTCGCGCTTAAAGGGCTTTTCAACATACCACCAAGCCTGTCCATAGAGGGGTCAAGAAAAGAGTCAAAGCAAATGCTTGCTGCAGAAACTTGAGGCTAACAGACACATCTTTAATATTTGCAGGGCAAACATCTCTTTGGACTTTTCAAAGAGGCCAAGGCATCATATCACGAAAAGAAGGCGGCCATCAAGGCCGAGCGCGCAATTAAGCGCGCCAACACCTACGATGTCGCATCCGTCCCCCAGTACTACGATGAAGTCGAATACGTGAGACCTGGCCCAGGCCGCCGAGTGTCGCACGACGATGTCGAGTCTCACACCTCTTCCCGGCGAAGCCACCGGTCGCGGCACTCCAGGCGTCCCGAGGAGCGCTCGCGATCCAGAGGCAGGTCCGCGTTGACGGCAAACAATCTCGAGATCCTCTCCGAGGTCTCCTCAATGGCCCCCTCGCGAGCCCCCGCGGGATACCGGTCCCCATATGCCGAGACCGTGCCTTGGGAGGGTGCCATGAGCAGGCCAACTATGCAGCACTATCCGATTGAGGCTCCAGACTATGGCCAAATGGTTCCGGCAATGCCAAATCAGCTGGTGAGGTCGCATACCGATCCCTGTATTCCGACGAAAAAGAAGGAGAAGGAGATTGATATGAACTTAGCCTATGGCAATATCCCCCCGGACCTGGCTTCGCGGGTCGATCTTGACCCGGCGTATAAGGCAGCAGCAAAGGAGCAACAGGCGCACACACTGATGGAGCGGATCGAAGGTCTCCTCATTGAGGCGCACTGCATGCACCACACGGCGAATCACATGATTGAACATCTCAAGACTCGGCCAGAGGCAGCAGCCGCTGTCGCATTGACTCTGGCAGAGCTTTCGACCTTGCTAGGAAAAATGTCGCCCTCGTTCTTAGGCGCCATCAAGGCCGGCAGCCCGGCTGTCTTTGCCCTACTCGCCAGCCCGCAATTCCTGATTGCCGCGGGTCTGACCGTGGGCGTCACAGTTGTCATGTTTGGCGGCTGGAAGATTGTCAAGCGGATCAAGGAGGCAAAGGAGGCAGAGGCCGCCATGGCCTTTGAGGCACAGCAGGCTCCGCCTGTGCAGTACCCGGTCGGCGACCTACCCATGGGTCGTGAACACGTTCTTCCGTACCCACCTACAGAGTACAGCGGAGACTTTGACGAGGCCTTGGTGCTCGAAGAAGAACTCAGCACCATTGAGACTTGGCGCCGTGGCATCTCGCAGTGCGGCGATGAAGACTATCAGAGCAGCGCCGACTTGGAGCTCATTACTCCCGACGCCATGCGCAGCCAGTACAACCTGGACGATGATGCTCGGACCGTGCGGAGTTCGCGCACTACCAGAACCACCAAGACACACAAGTCGTCCAAGAGTCACAAGTCGACAAAGAGCAGCAGGACTCACCATGCAGACGATGTGAGCATCCCCGATAGACACAGCAGCCGCGATTTCCAGGACTCGCAGAGTGAAGCTGGCAGCGAGCGCAGCCACCGCAGCCACCGATCTAGTGCCTCCAAGCGGTCAGAGAGGACGACAAAGTCGTCGCGGCCCGGAACCATGCTGCTCGAAGACGGTTCCAAGGACAGAGAGAACACGATCGCCTCGGTTATTGGTGGCAAAAGCAAGGAAAGCATGTTGAAGAACATGTTCAAGAAGAAGAAGAGAGAGGATGACGAGAAGTCAAGCCGATTTGAGAGCGTGCTCTCCCTGAGAACGGCGACGAAAGTGTAAGTAAGTAAGTGGGCATTGCATAGGACGGGCGTTTATCGCGTAGAACTGGGGTTTCTAGGTTTGCATTTCCGGGTTTGTTTTTGGGTATTTGGACGAGAGGGTAGATCATGAGACATGACACACAACACACGTTGTGATTTTTGCCCTTCACTTGGGCTCGAATGTTTGAATAGGCTTTTGCTGTTTTCGGGGTTTGGAATTAATCGGTTTTCGAATCATTCGTATGACTGTCTGCAAGACAATGAAAGAAAAGAAGAAATGATGGCAGCATCATTAGATGAGGTGGATTAATACACCTAGATAGCCTTATATTAAAATCGCCACGAGTTGCTATGACCTCTGAAAAGTGCCTCTGTATACAAATTGGTGTGAGACTGTTTGAGATGTATATGCCTCGGTGCCCACTACGCAGCAGCAGCTCGTATATTTCGACAATATAGTCAGATCTGATCGCACTATATCCGCAATTACGAAAGGCAAATTGTCCTAGCTCTCGCCCTGCAAGGACCTCCTGGCTTAGTACGTGATATTTGTATACGTACGCGTGACGAATTAAGCACGCCGCCATGGCCTGATGAGTGCAAAGCATTGCGCATCACACTTGCCAACAGGATGATGCACTCGACAGAAACATATTTGTCTTTTTGGTCATCATCGCTCAGCCAGCTCAAAGTCATTCTAGAGGTGAATTTGAAGCCAGATTCAAAGATTTAACCCCTCTCCTCGTGTTACGTTACCTAGTATAGCGGCCGCGCGCTGGTCTTCGCAACGGCTTCACATTGACTTTTTGACGGCGGGATCTGTTTTGTTTCCCCGCACACCACACGCCTCTTTTCCTGCCAGGAACCCTCGCTTGGCTTGCAAGCTTGCCACGCCATCTAAAGTGTGTGAGAATGAGGCTGAATGCCCAGTGCACACCACCTTTTCCCCAGATGCAAATCCCTCTGGACGGAAGGATGTGGTGGGTGGGACGGAGGCTTCCGGGCTGGGCTGAGTTGGGACTGTTTTGGGGGCCCTGCTGGAGGATGATGAAATCCTCTGCGACTTCGCTTGTTCAAAATCCTGCAAGCCACCTCTCAGGCACAAGAAAGTGTGGATTGCATGCACACAGTCAGATTTGTTATCTATAGCTGGCCTGTAACTTGTTGACCTGCCCAAGCGCCTGTATTATACCTGCAACAAATCAGAGCATTGTATATTACGCCCAGACTTTTGCAAAACCATTTGGACCCCCTACTCCTGCGTCGTGCTTCAATCATGATGTAAGTCCATGTCAGTGCCAGGTGCTTGCAGAGTCCAGACAGCTGAGGTGCATAAAAACGTTGCACTGTTCCCAATCACTTGTGCGCCATTGGATACTCGTCGTTGTCGTCGTCGCTGTTTTTTCTTTCCTTCCTTTTGCCAGCGTGCATCTTTTTCCTAATTTAGAAACAACAAATGTACGTAGTCGGCCGCAGCTCAAAACCCGCGGCCGAGTCATGCAGGTAGAAATGGAGCCATTTCAATACACTGGTGGAGCGTAGGAATCTACCATCGTGGTGTGCCAAAGAAACCTGACAAGCTGACAATCCCAAGTCCCAATCAATTCTCTCTCTCTCTAAGGGTCTCCATCTAATAATTCTTTCAATTGGGATGGACGGATTCGTCTGAAAAAAAAGTGTCGGGGACCTTTTCCGAAGGTTGCGACCACCCAATGTCTAGACTCGTGCTAGACTCCATTCTAGAACGACGGATCGTGGTCTAGCATCTATGCACATTACTCATCCGTGTAACGCGGTCTACTAGTGACACTGCCACAATGGATGTGTTCTTCCCGTTACTACCTTGATCCAGGAAACACTACCGAGAAGTTTCTACACAACCAAGCAGTGCATTGTATACGTACATAGGGTATCGTGGCAAGTCGAGAGCGATGATCAACTGCATGTTGCGCGGACACGAGGTGCTAAAATGCAATAAATCGCCAGAAGGAGGAAAAAGCACGAAGAAAAACAAAAAAGAAAAATTTAGATGGGTGGGTTACTACCCCAGACCCACGCAAACCACGAGCAGCGATCGAGAAAAGTTGATGCTGGTGTGGGATCAGATCAATTCCGTACCTGAGAGTCTCCGATGCCTGCCCACACACATGCACATGATGTTTCCGTGATGAAACACTCAATGCGTCCTCTCTACCACTCGCGTCGCTTGAAGAATGTTGCTAACCTGAGACTGGTGTAGTCTTGACCAGCTGAATTGGGACAAAATTGTTTCTATGCGCCGGACCCCCTGAATGGCGAAGGAAGGAAGAACAAGAAGAAGCAGCAGGAAGAAGATGCGCTTGCTTTGTCTGCTTTAGGTCTTGGCGTTTGGCGGGCTGCTCGCTGCTTTGACGGGAATTTTCTAGTATGGCTTTGGTATGGGAATTATCTGTATGCGTACCCCTGACAGCCAAGCCCTACCAGTAGCTATCCAGCGGGAGCTACGGTCACCTACCCACGTAGCCCGCGAACTCCCATTCGGTCGCTAGAGGTCTTGGTCAGCGCCCCTTGGCCTGGTCGACCGTTTCAAAAGTGTGCACCTCGACGCCCTCGGCTTGTCGTCCATTAGGTACCTAGGGAGCAACAAGTTTTTGCAAGGTCGCCGCCTGCCCGCTGCTTCTCTCGAAAGATTATCCCGATGAAGAAGAGACCTCAATGAGAGGATGGGAGGCAACCTTCAATTTTTCGTTGCATTGGCAAGGTAGGTGCTTGGGCGTTGCGCTGGCTCTGGCTTCTGTCTTGAAAGCTTGGCCAGGGAAATGGCTGCCACATCACAGACCAAACAATGGCCCATGGACCAAGCAAGTCGTGCAAGTCCCAGGCGCCAACCAGGAACCCGAAGCATTTCCCAAGATTTCAGGCAGGCAGGAGGAGGAACCAGGAACACGCGACAGGGGTGGTCACGGATCGGCAGTCGAACCATGGGTGCGCAACATGATGGGGGCTAGCACCTCTTGGAGTCTGGCACCAGGGACCAGCGTCCGCTGGGAAGCTGCGCAGTGGATTCTTTGGTTTCTTTTGGGTTGATCGAGGCCTGTCCCTTCGGAGTTAGTGAACTGGGCAGTGGAAGTAAAAAAAGATATCATCCGCACTTCGCCGGGGATAGGCCCCGTTAGTTGCTCTCTTTGTCGTCCTTCTCTCCTTCATTCCTGTTGATCGTCTCTCCCTTTGCGAGACTGGAAAGGAAGCTATTGCCATTAGCTATTTTGCCCAGTTCTTCACCGCAGCTTCTATTAATACCTACTTCTTACGCTCATTACCCTCTTTTTTCTTATTCCTTCTACTTTTCCTTTGCTCCGTACCTAGCTTATAAAAAAGCAGCCCGTCTGGCATTTCTCTTTAGGTCGATCCTAAAAGAAGACCAGTTGGTGTTTCAACAGACCTTGAAGAACAGTAACAAACCCTCAAGCTTTCGTGCTCGCGACTTACATCTCAAGTTGCGACGAGACCCACAAAATCGAACTATCCTCGATCTATACTCTCAACACCAATCGCAATGGGTGAAGAAGGAGGCGGAGGAGGAGGAGGTGGTGGTGGAGGTGCCAATGGTCACGCCGCCGGCGGCGGCGGTGGTGGTGGCGCTCACGGCGCTGAGCCCGCCTCGGTCAACGGCACCGTCCACGGCGGCGTCCACGGCGCAACCGATCTCAACCCACCTCCGATCAAGGTGGAACGCATGCCCACGGCATCGGTCGAGGAGGAATATCCCATCTCTCCACGTGCCAACACACCGAATCCTTTTAGTAGAAAGAACACGCATATGGACCTGGATGACTACTTTGTAAGTAAAACATGGACAAAAGATTCGAAAACACAGATTGGGCACTTACACGTCTTTAGTCGGGACCCAGAGATATCTCCAAGCATTCGAAATGGCCGCTGTTCCTCCAGATGCACGGTTCCATTACCCCAAAGATGATTGTACCATTGCTTTTCGTAGCCGCATGGTCAACTTGGATCACTGCCGTCAGCATGTTGTACGATAATATCGATCTTAGCGTAGGCAGTGTCCTCTTGACCATTACTGGTTTCGTCGTCAGCATGGGTCTCTCGTTCCGAAGCTCCACGGCCTATGAAAGATATGCCGAGGGTCGTCGGTACTGGGGTACATTGACGCTTACTTGCCAGACTCTGGGCCGTGTGTTCTGGGTTCACGTCAATGAGCGCCCTGACAGCCAAAAGGAGGATCTCCTGGGCAAGCTGTAAGTCCATTCCCGAATAGAATTAACGACATTGCATTTTTGAAAGTGGCAAAACTGACCAAACATATCAGTACTGCTATGAACATGCTTGTTGCGTTTTCAGTGGCTTTGAAGCACAAACTGCGCTTCGAACCTTACAGCAACTACCAAGGTCTCGGCGAGCTCATTGATCATCTCGAAACTTTTGCAAAGAGTGCCACCGAAGAAGGACCTTACCAAGCAAAGCAGCCTAACATCTTCAAGGACTTTGGTGATCGACTGGGTGTTTCTTTTGCTGCTTCCAACCCTCGTAAGACGATCAAGAAGGCTACCAGTCCCACCGGCAATCTTCCACTTGAGATCCTGTGCTATCTTAGCGCGTACGCAGACGAGGTGGTGTCAAATGGTCAATTGCCCATTCCCATGACGCAGACCAACCTTTGTAAGTTTCTGTCTCTCGTACAATCGCTCCAAGAACTCGAGCTAACATCAAAACAGACAATGGTATCGCAACTCTCAACGATGTTCTTACTGGAACTGAGCGTGTCCTCAATACCCCGCTGCCGATCGCCTATACCATTGCCTTCTCCCAGATCACCTGGGCTTACATCATCGTTTTGCCTTTCCAGCTCATTGGTACCCTCGGGTGGATCACTATTCCGGCCAGTCTCGTCGCCGCGTACATCATCCTTGGAATTCTCTTCATTGGTCGTGAGATTGAGAATCCATTTGGCTCCGATGTCAACGATCTGCCGTTAGAGTTGTATTGCAAGCAGGTCATGGATGATCTCGAGACGATTGCTGCCAAGCCCAAGCCTCGCATGGCGCAGTACGTCCAGTCTTCGCGCAACAAGGTCCTGTTCCCCTACAGCGACTCCAGCTATCACGCCTGGGCACAACGCCCCGAGTCGGTGATCCGCGCCGCTCTGCGCAACCGGCCATACAACAACTTTGAGCGATCGACGGCGACTGCTAATGGCAAGCCTTCGACTGCTGGCAAATCGGAGGATCGCCACGAGCTCGTATAGAGATGGCCAAGCCTGTCTGGCTGTTGCGGCCTCGGAGGCCGAGCCCTCGATTTCACAATCCTGCATACACGGCATCTCAGATTGCCATGATTTCTCAACTCATTGTTCGGCCCGGAAAAAAAAATTGAATAGCACGAAAGCATTAGCGGAGTTTTTTTTTGCCTGGTACACCATCTGTTTCTTCTTAGATAATCCTTGGAACACAAAACGCCTTTTATCCGACATACACTTATGAAACCTGGGTTGATATTTCAATCTAGGTTCATCCTTCTTTTTACGACTCTTTTGCAGAACACAATATACCAAGTCCTTGCAGATTTTGCCTTTTGTATGTACGCTTGTGAAAATTGTTGTGTCTCAATCTTTTGTAGCCTCGGAAGTCGTGCAAGTAGTAACTGGCCGTCATGGGTCGTCATGCCAGACAACAATATGTCGCTGAAGATACGAGTCCGCATGTCCGTCGGTGGTCAAGACTCTCCAGAAACATGCTCAGGCGATTGGTGTATTATTATGCACATTGGTATACAACTCGATGAGGCGAACGCCAAGAGGCAGCTGCGGCTGAATTGATGTTACGGTAACCAGCCATTCCAACTCGTGGTCGCTGATGCTGCTGTCGAGGACAACCTTTGATCGACACCATCTACATGATGGACTTGCTACTTTTTGCCATGTTGCCGAACTGACCAGGCGTTTCGCATAAACACCTGGGCATCTTGCGGCCAGTCATTGGGTGGCGGACCGGCAGATGTGACCTCTCTCACGACTCCACAGCCCGCAATGCGGACCAAAACGGTTATAGTCCCCGCCGAGAGCCAATCGCTTGTCACAGAAGCTTGGTGCCATTGCAGCTTCTGTACCTTACCGCCCCGCTCCTCTCAATTTCACCTGCCTATATTGATTTGCATAACCACTATCACCAATTCAACAGGTCGCGTCTCTCCCCCGTCCCAAAGCGGCAGTGGTTCATGGCCAAGCTTTTTCGCTACTTCGGTCGGCTCGGAGAACCTTGTAGAGCCTCGAACCTGGATACTACCCTTTGAACCATTCACGATCTTGAACACGACCGTTGCTCATGGGTTTCTGAAACAATCGTACTGGACCGCTGGACCCATTCGTCAAACTTTATTTTTCCGTCCAAAGTGCGCGGGGAGATCGAGCCGATGTGTAGAACTCTGTAGATAAGCCTTTTTGGGGCAGTTGCAGTGGTCCGAAAAAGAGTGTCAAAAGCAAGCACAATTGGAGTACGGAGTCATCATAATCATCTATAAGAGCTAAGAGTTTATACTCTCTTCATCTCGGAATTTCGGAAATAATTGCAGTACCGCTCGATTCAAGGGCTCGACCCGTCTTGGTGATGTCAAGCTCGGCAAGGAGCATTCTATAAAGAGTATCGTTAATCAATATTTCATTTGCAAAGTCTTGGCACGAGGTTACAGTGACAATATACTCTTCGCCTAGACGAAACCCTAGCGCCAAGACTTGATATTGAGTAGTAGCACATAGCTAGGCAGCCGGTCAGTGGTAGGCGTTCGCCCGCCCGCATGGGAAAGGAGCACAGGGATGCAGTACCCGAGGGACCTGCCAAGAACGGGATATGGGCTATAGGGTGATCGCCCATCCGCTCCGCTCGTTTCTGGGGAAGAAAGAAACAGGAGAAGGGACGAAAGTAGAGTGCTCCATCATGTGATTATACGCCATGATCTTTTTCACGAATCATTACCTCCATGCAAAGAGGGTTCGTCCCATCTATAAGAACAATCCATCCCGTATCCGTCTTCTACTCTCTCTTGATTCTGGATTCCGCAGTGCATTCTTTCTACTTCACCACCTTCATTGAACCCAAGAAGACTCATTCTTTACAAGTCAGGAAAAGAAAAGGAAAACAACAAAAGTCAAAATGAAGTTCTACATGGTCTTGATGGCACTCGCCGCCGTCGGCAACGCCCTGCCCGCCGTCGACGGAGAGGTGCACCAGGCCCTGAAGCCCTCTGGTCCTCCCCCCTTCCCCTCGGGCGAGCCTCACCACCACCACCCTCACCCAAAGCCGTCCGGCCCTCCCCACGGAAAGCGTAAGTTTGCTGCCTCTTTCCCCGTGTCACGGCCCGGATCATGATGCCGCCCGCAACGAAACACGCGCTGACTTGTGTAACACATAGCCACTGGCAAGCCCGGACCTAAGCGTGAGTAGAATTTATCGCAAATAACACTGAACCGAATAATGAAAAAGATGATTAACATTTTCTTTGTCTCCTTCACCAGCAACTGGAAAGGGAGGAGCTAAGCGTAAGTTTATGTTTCCAATTCCTGGGCCAAGTTCCAACGCTAAGATGGAAATCTCTCTCAAAACAGCCACTTCTCACCCCGAGCCCATTCTCGGTCTCGGCAACGGCAAGTTCCACCCGGGAAAGCCCTCTGGAAAGCCCTCGGGCAAGCCTCACCACGGACACCACCCCAAGCGTAAGACCTTTCTTCAAGTTCAACTCGTGCAGCATACAGTAATGTAAAACTGACTATCTGAGAATACAGCCACGGGAAAGCCTCCTGTAAGTTTCTATGAGTAGACGACAGCGGAAAAGGAAAGCAGGAGAAGAGGATTGTGCGCAGCAATGATTTGAAAAGAAAAAAAATATGGGAGATTTAATGGATTTGAAGAAACGCTCTTGCTAACACTTGACAAGGGACCCAAGCCGACTGGCAAGCCATTTTAAAGAGTTCGATATTTGATATGTCATACAACAAGTAGAACAAAACTCGAGCGGAAGAGCGATTCACTTCTATTGTAGCTACGGGCGAATCTGGGTGGGGAGACCGTCAAGACAAAGTTCTATTGCGGGACAAAAAGAGGAACACTTGACGGGAAGAACACTGTAGCTGTACATAACATTACTTGTTTATATATGCACCATTTACACTCTTGATATATTGCCTTTACATCCAACTTCCCTCGTATCACATGAGCCACTTTGGTAGTTGTGAATTTCTTGGGGCAGGTATAAGTAAGTGGCTGGTTAGTACAAGACGACCAATGGGCAGGTCGGGTCAACATCTGATTTTCACTTTCAACGCTACAACTCCTGTGTATGGAGTTCTTCTTGGCCAAAGTCTTTTCTCTTGTGATTGAAATGTATGGGCATGGATTGTATGCTATACAAATATGTATATCTATTCATCCTTGGTGTATTTTGTCCACTGTCGCCAAGCGTGGCCATATCGGAAGATGAAAATTGGTATGGGCGCAAGACTCAACATCATGGCACCCAGGATCGTGAATCCCCATCCATATCCAAACGAGTCCACCAAGGGCTTTGCGAGGAGAGGCAGAAAGGTGCTCATGAGGCAGCGTGTCACGATCGTGGCCGTGAGCGCCGAAGCGGAATAGAGCCCAAAGGCATCAACGACGTAGCTCATCAGGGGCATGAAGGAGAACTGCAGGGTCGCGCCAAAGAGGGTAATCGCTAGGTACAGAAAAGGTATATCTAGTCCCAGCTGCGGGACCCACCCGTAAAAGGCAATGGCAAGGGGAAGTAGGAAGCCGCCCAAAATGACAAAGGGCAGCCGGTACTCGGGTCTATCCACGCCACCATTGGCATCGCGAAGTCTGACAAAAACCTTGTCGAGGGCACGGTTCAAGACTAGGGCGATGGTTATGGAGCCAGCACCTAAGGTACAAAAGTGTCAGTTGCTTGGAAGTTTCTAGAATTGTATGCTCAACAGAACCAAGGAGCGGCGTTCAAGCAATTTTGTTTTATAACCGTTGCTGCATCTTCGGGCAATCGCCGGATATGGGAAATAATGGGAACTTACTGAAAAAGATGAAAGCTGCCCCAGATGTCGAAGGGTCAAGATGATACTCCCACTCGACAATGTCCGGCAACGTTGTCGAGATGATGTAAAAGAAGGTAAAGGTGACGGAGCCAAAGAGAGACGCAAGCTGCAGGACGAGAGACTGGGAGAGTACGAGTACAGGTCTCATGACAGCCTCGCGCAGCTTTGCTATACTGTGCGCTCCCTCGTCATACACACTCCTCAGCTTATCGTTGCCAGTCTCATTTCTGAGCCTGGCAGCCTTTCGTGCCAAGATGGGTACCTTGTACGTCTCTCGGAAACAGGTAAGGAAGCCAATCTCAGCAATTCCTGCCAGTATGATACTCATCCAGCAGACAGCCCGCCAACCAAGGTTTTCGGAAACAGCAACACTGATCAACGGCCCGACCGCACCTCCAGTCAGTGGAGCCAAGGAGATCAAGCTCATGGCAGAGCCCCTACGCTCAGTGACAAAGATATCTCCCACAATCGCGGGATTGAGCACATTGGTCGCCACCACAACACCAGTGAGTGCCCTGGCCGCAATGAACATGGTGCTGTTTTCGGACAGCACGGCCAGGAGGGTCGTTAGGATGAAGCCTATATTACACTACAAGTCATGTAAGCAATGATTCTCTTTCCACACAGGCACCATCATCTCAATTGATTTTTTTCCCCCTCCTGATAATCCTCACTTGCGCTTTTCTTTTCTTCGTCCACGTGAGAGGATATCGCCTCTTGCAATAAGACCCTGATCCGTCCCGTCCAAAGCTGACCCCTTGATCACGGCGCCAGACGAAGAAAAAACAAGAAAAAAAAAACACTCAAAAATGATTCCAACCATTTCGAAGGCAATGAGAAGTCACTTACAGCATTCATGACTGGATAGCGACCATACATTTCCGACAGAGGCGCAATCAAGAGTGGCCCAGCGGCCTCGCCCAGCTCCCAAATGGTGACCAGCAGCACACTAGCCGACTTGCTAGTTCGCCCGTCATCCAGGTCCGCGACAATGCGGTTCGCAACAGGGACAACAGATATGCAGGTGAATGTTCTGCAGTCATTATCGTTCGAATTAGCGTCACGAAGCTTCCGCCAATGCAACTTTGCTGATCAAGTTGAGCCAGGGGCACCGGAGCAAACGTACACGGTAAAGGCCATAAAGGCCATCATTCCGACAATGCTCCATTTGTAGGTAGCCGGCCAGTCGAGAGGATTTTCCTCATCGCCCTCGGGGTCAAAGGTGACCAGGTTCTTATCGGCGGTGTGATCATTGTGTGCCTCCAAGGTTGCGGGTCCAACCGCCTCAGCGGGCAGTAACGGCTGGGTCTCGTCCATGACAGCGAGGCCGGGTGGTGGAGGTGAGAGGGAAGCCTCAAATATCTAACGAACTTCTAAAATCTACTTCACCAATATCGGAAAAGCAAGAGAGGAGGAAAAGTCGCATCGCATTTCAGCAATCGTTCGTGATTTTGCGACCCTCCTGCCTTGCATAAGCCGAAGCCGGCTGTAAAGTGGATCGGTGGCGCCTGGCAATTATAGCGTCTGTTCGCTACGGAAACCCTTGCAGAAAAACGCCATTTTCGCGCCCTTTCGGTGTCTTTTGGTGGCACTTCCGGAAATCTCTTGGCGACGGAGGATTGCGGCCGATCGTCGTGACCTTTTTGAACGTGCCATGTGTATTACATACGTGATACCTTAGACTCTCTCGAGATGATCACATAGGCAACTGTGACGTTCGTGCATCGCAGAAGTGCCAATTGTATGGCGAAAAGCCACTGAGAATGAGCAAGAAAACGTGCGCAATCACAGGTCATGGCTTTTCAACTACTGATGATCGCACTTAGTACGGTGGCTACAATTCCGAAGTGCATCCCCCATCAAGTGACACTCTTCCAAAGTTGATCATCAAGCGTCATGGTTTTGACATACAATCAGCTCTATATCTGATCCGAAGTAGGAACGACATGCCGCGAAGTCCTCATTGGTTGCGTCAGACTCCGAGTTCTGTTGTGCTATGCAATGTGCGGCTGCTCAGTCACACCAATTTTAGCCTGTGCGATGTTACTGTACCACAGAGATACATGGCAATTAGGGGCTGATTTAATGCACAAACAGCTATATCTTGCTTGAACTGGCGAATACCCGTTTTTGCTAAGAGCCTCAATTTTATTGTCAATTGCTTCTACGCATATCAGACCTTTGTCTCGGGCGATACATGGTTCGTATCTTCATCCGTAGAGCTAGGAGGGGCAGCCGGCTTCTCTGTCTGCTCTGGCCCTTCCGTCGCAGGCTGTCCGCTGGACTCGGCGTCTTGAGCAGGTTGCGACGGGGGTTTCTCAGTTACGGCCTTGTTCCGAAGATCCCATCCTCCACCC
The DNA here is from genome assembly GCA_014621435.1 of Neopestalotiopsis clavispora. Taxonomy (NCBI): domain Eukaryota; kingdom Fungi; phylum Ascomycota; class Sordariomycetes; order Amphisphaeriales; family Sporocadaceae; genus Neopestalotiopsis; species Neopestalotiopsis clavispora. The sequence goes on from JAANBA010000018.1 coordinate 192,100, forward strand.
CAGCCGATCCAGCCCGTCTCGTGCGGTCCGCGCACCAGCACCAGAAGCAGGGCCGCGCCCATCAGGCCGATGCTCAAGGCGCCACTGCGCACCCAGCCGCCGTCGGCGTACAGATTGTTACCGACGGCCGTGCCAAAGAGCTGGCCGCAAAAGGTCAGGACCATGTAGACCGAGTTGACGGCGTTTTGGGCCGTGGGGTCGACGTTGGCAAAGGCCATGCGGTTGGCGACGACAATGGTGTTCATGCCCAGGTCGCCGAGGAAGGCCCAGATGACGGGGCCGGCAAGCGAAAAGGTGCCGACAAAGGTGCCGATCAGCACCGAGGCCAGGGTCACGAGGATGGCAATGATTTGGGTTCCACTTGGATGGATGCGCGAAGTCAAAAGTTTGGAGACAACGGGATTGAGGCACACGGGCGAGATACCGACGAGGGCAAACAGTCCAATGGCCAGGGTCGACAAGTTGAATGGGTCACCCGCCAATTGAAAAGTCAAGGTGGTCCAAAACGACGTGAACATGCCCATTGTGCAAAAGGCAATGAAGCTGCACTGCGTTAAGACGGGGTGCTTGAATGGCATCTTGATAATGGTGAGCAGCGCCCGGTGGTACGAGCCGCCAGGGCGGAGCACGGGGTAGTCGGGCATGTACAGGAAGAGGAGGGCGTAGATGGCGACCTGCAGGCCAAACGACATCCAGTATACGCTGCGCCACGAGCTGTACTGCGTAATGATGCCGGCGAGCAGACGCGCAATCAGGATGCCGAAGAAGAGACCCGACATGACTATGGAAATCATGGTCGCTCGGTGTCGCTGGGGCGCGTATTGCACGACTAGCGGGAACATGAGCTGAGGCGTCACCGTCAACATGCCCACGATGAATGACAAGCCGAGGAAGACTTCAAAGGATCGCGTCAGAGTGCATCCCAACCACTATTGGCCCTGTCAGCAATGCGCCCGAAATAGTCTGCCTTGTAGTGGTAGGTTTTGGTGGCAACCTTACAATAAACATCGTGCAAAAGACGAGGCCGAGAATGAGTGGTCGCCGGCGGACGATATCACCGATAGGGATCACGAACAGCAGACCACCAGCGTAGCCGGCCTGCATTATAGTCGGCACGAGCGACGCGCGCTCGTCGCTGACTTGAAAGTCGACTGCCAAGACATTGAGAATTGGATGAGTGTAGTAGAGGTTGGCCACACTAAAAGCGGCCGCCTAGAAAGCATAACGATGTGAGATTAGCAATCATCTCCTTGACTCAACATGCAATGCCCGCTGTCAAACATTTAAACATTCTAAGATAGACAGAGAGAGACTTACACAGCCGAAAATAAGGTTGCGCGTCCAGGTCAGATCGTGGTTCGCGGACTCATCCCACTGCAACCACGGCGGCGTCCAGTCGAGGGCGCGGTAGAGCCTGGAGCCATCCCGTCGCCGAGGTTGCGGGGCCGATGACGCTCCGGATGACATTCTTTTTAAAGTTCTTGTGAGCCCGAAATATAAGGAATACACGGAACTGCCAAGACTCTATAAACTGTTGTAGCTCATATACACATGATTCTATCGTCGCGAATCGACCTATGTATATGTGGAAGGGGCAAAGAAGAAAAAAACATCATTGAGTCCAATTATTTTTAACGCCGCGACATTCCCGCTGTCTTATCGCCGATCAGGGGGGTTTATCTTCAGCGGAGTTGCATCATCGACTTGGGGATCTTTAGTAAATTGCTTGTAGTGTTTGACAGTGCTAAAGTCCGATGCTAGACCCTGTAACCGTATCTAGCGGCCGCTTGGACCTAGGGACGGATCTCCCTAATGGAGTTTTCGGAGGGTTCACTGTCAGGTCAATAGAAAAGAAGTTGTTGCAAATCATTGAACTGTCGTAGAAAGCTCTTCGATGATTAGTAGCTGAATCGAATCCTGATAAATCAAATCGGTCCCTTTCAAGAAATGAAGGGTATATTAAACGGCGCCATTATTAATGCGTCTTTCTGGACTCTGATTTATGTGGATGGTAGCACATAATTACGAGTCATGACGGCTTTGGGACAAGTATGTGATGCCTATGAATTTGGTCGTGCCGCACAACACCACAGCAGCACAAAGTATGAAAAAGAGGGATTGATCAATTCGGAATTATCAGATTGAAATGATTCTTTGACCCTGAAGGTTTCCTCATATATCGTCGGACCACCCTAAGAAATGCTGAAAGGCTGCCCTGATGGTAGCCTTGCTGATAGCTGCACCAAAACTGCCAAATCCGATAGGTTATTCAACTAATCTCGTCTGGTACATGGACAATAAGATACGTACCTGTTACAATAGCTGTATTTAGATAATTCCTCAAACATGCTGACGACTATTACTGGATCAATGCGAGAAATACTATCCAATTTGCAGACCAGTGCCCAGACCTGGACTGGAGTCAGCTCATCCATCAGCTGCAGCCGCGTGCTGGCCTGTAGCAAGTTGTCAAGATCGCGGGCGGTTATATGGGCGCCTCCCGGTGAAGATGAGGCGGTATATTCGTTGACCAGACGGGTAGATAGATTATAGGCGTGATTGGTGCCAAAGTTGTAGGGCGCCTCTAGATACCCTTCCTTTTGCGGTTCCATGACCATGGCGTTGCGTAGGTGAGGCAGGCAGGGCTTCTCCAGCCTACAACCGACTGAGTTAGAATGCATATACCACATCAAATGGACAGTGTTCGAAAGAGAGGGTTCTTACTGAAGGATGCACTGGGCTCCCATTTCAAGGCTCAGCAATGTTTCGTTTGGTGCGACTACATTTCCATCCGATGAATTTGCAGTCACCGAAACGGGTGCAGCAGAGAAGGCATCTGCCCATAAGGGTGATGAGAGAGCTTGTGTCGCCTGCGACCCATCATACCCTTGACTAACCGCCCATACCAGTTCAGGCGGTGTGTTTTCGGCGGCTTTGACACAACACGTTGGCTCTGGAGATAATCGATAGAAATCATCTAATTGTACCACGATTGCCTCTGGCGTACTTGTAGGGCTCAGGGTCGTCCCTGGTGAGTCCGACACCGGCGTCTTTGACTTATTCTGCTGTAGCTTGGCGCGCGCTTCTTCCAATTCCTCTTTCAGGGTCAATTCGACACCTCGAAGTCGAAGAACCTCCTCCTCCAGAGCTTGAATGTAACTCTGTGTACGTTGGCGATGCTTACTACCAAAGTGTGCGGGGTTAGCTCAACAAAGAGCTCCAACGCGCGCAGTCCAGTAAGAGCAGACGATGACGTGACTACCTACCGTTGAGCTTGCGCAATTTGCTCATTCCGATTTTTTCTTGTGGATTGAGGTTCTGATTCTATTTGATGTCAATACACATGCTAGTACGGTGAATAGATGCGGCGCTTCCTACATACTCAGCTCTGTTGACAGCCAGGTGTCGAGGTCCACGCCCAGGAGGCGACTTGCACGTTCCGACAAAGTCTCACCGGTCGCCGCAGACGGCATTGCCAAGAGTGTAGTGATTTAATTAGATAAAAAAGGACAAGTAGTCATAAACTCTGCTTGCTACTATGTATGATTTGTGTTAGACTGCACCAGTGCTAGATTGAAGGATTCGGCATGGAATCACAAGTGGCAAGCAAGACATGTCAAGAGCTTGGAGTAGTTCATGCGCTATAGCGGCGGAGAAATAGCTGTCTTGATAGGGCTGGCATTAGCTGCCGACCTGCTAAAATTCGGGACACTTGGCTGCCCCGCAACCTAAAAACATGTACTGCCAGTACCTGCGTACCCCAGAGCCACAATGCAACACCGCTGTGAGGTGCTTAGGTACGTGCCAAGGGTTGGGGAAGCTTCATTTTGTGCTTGTAGAGAGCTTGATGACTGATGGCCGACTGTGACTCAGATCAATGGGACATATATGCAGGTGCACAGCAAGAGCATGAATCTTTCTGCGTCTGCGCTTCGAAATTTGTAGAAGAAAGTCAATTATGAACTACAATCGGATAGCCATTGTTTGGCGCCACTAAGCTGTAACTGGTTCGTGGTGTCCCGAGGGGTTGATCCAATGCACCCAATGCGCCCATCGGATTGCGACTTTGATGAAGAGAGGAACAGCTAGGGCATCGCAATGCAATGGGAGGAGGCCAACTTGCAAACCTAAAAGGCTGGCCGGTAATTGAGGTTCTGGAGAGCTCTCACCCCCTCAAGGTCCTTGTTGGACTGAGGTGATCCCAAGGTGGACGACCACTTTGTTGGGTTGAAGGCGCAAATGTCTTCGCTTTAGGCGGGGCAGCCGTCGCGGCAACTTTCGTCGTTCTAGTCTGGGTATTAGTAAGACATGCCCAACCAATGGTATGGGATTTAATAGTCAAGTCTGTTGTGCTGCCATGAGTGCCAAGCGCTGCTTGTCATACGTAGATTCGACCGTTACTGGCGATAGCAACCTTGCGTCGTATATGTATTCTATTGGGCCATGTTTGATTCAGCTCATCGCGCTTGTAGAGTCTAGATTAACGACCGAGATTCACGTGAGACAGTGGCAGTCGATGATCTGTTAAAGTCATGGAGAACATGAAGAGGGGTCATGCCAAGGTATACGGCTCGCAGCTGGAATTTTATTTATAGAGTGGCATAGCCACGAGACATGACTACTTATCAATCCTGTCGTATCAAACACGGACCTTGTCTGTTCTATCACCATTGCTCATTACGATTCTACAGCCACTACCGATGAAACGACAATGTTGCCAGTAAGGGAAAAGCAATGGCCACAAACATCTTACAATCCCATACGTCGAGAGTCCGACGACACATTGTTTGACGATGACAATGAATCAGCCGAACATCCGCCCAAGGCGTCGTCTCCGTCTCCTACGAACCCCAAAGGAATACATTGGCGGGCCCCAACTTTGATGGTAGCCTCATTCTTGGTGGGCACCGCATTTGCGCTTCTTCATCACTTCTACTACTCCTGGCTGGGAGGCCAACAGGTCCCTCCACCAAATCTGCAGGAATGGCCAATAAGACTTGGAAGCGGATTCATGTTCATGGTCAAGAGCACCTTCACAGCAGCAGTCGGAACCGCATATGTCCAACATATATACACTGTCTTTAGAAAACGACCCTTGAGCGTCCGGGGTATCGACTCAGCTTTTGCTGCTGCCGACAGTATTCTCAAGCTTGCTAGCTGGGAGCTAATTCGCAAAGTTAAGGCTGGATTCCTGCTAGGACTTATTGTTTGGTTCGTATTTATCCCATTGAAAAGCACAAGTTTAGTGAGCTGAAACTTTCCTGCTACAAGGTTGATTCCTCTGGCCTTAACAATTCCTCCGGCAACGCTCTCGGTCGTTCCAAAGAATGAGACCATCCGTTATGACATCAACGCCCCAACTCTCAATCTATCTGGATATCACTTGGCCGCAACATCTCTAGATCCCGACAAAAATGGTGAGGTTTCACCTGCCATACAGCGGCTGTTTACTGCAACCTATTCGGGTGCCACTATACTGTCAATGCCGGCCCTTGATTCCAGCTCACCGAATGCAACTTACGATTCGGAATTCCTGGGTCCTCTGATCACATGTGAGAGTTTGAACAGCAGTGAGTCCAAGATCATGGATAATATTGTCAATCAAACGTCGAGTTGGTACATGTCATTGATTGGATCGTCCAACGCCTGCAACGTTGAATATCTCCTGTTCAGACCGAGCGAACACTTCATGGATGGTGCTGGCAATCCCAATGAGGCATTTGACTATGTCAGTTTCATCAGTGCCATTGTAAGCACGACGCCTAGCGATGCCGGTGAAGCGGTTGGACCACAACTCGACACATTCTGGGCACATACCGACCAGGGGAGCTGGTCGTGTCGCACTTGGAATGCCACGTTCCGTGGTACATTCAGGACGCGCATGAAAACGCAAGAGATCACGGTCGAAAAGTCCAACACGACTCTATCGCCACTGGGTGATTATAGCCAGAGCTGGTCTGACCCTCATTCACGAATTGCATACGAAATGATTGTCCATTTGATCTCCGATCTCCTTGAAGGAGCCATTATACATGATCTTCGGCCTGACCCCAACCCGCAAGTGAATGCCGTTCCCACCGTCTTCAAAACAGACATTTTGAAGACGGGAATGATTGGTGCATTGAATTTGACATGGGCACAACTTACGGGAGCGGCAAAGCCAGTCACCGGCAAGCCAATTATCACGGAAGAAGACAAGGCTCTTTCCCAGGGAATGCACCTAGGTGACTTGATTGAGCAATTGTCGAGGAATGTAACCTTGAGTTTCTTCAGCGAGAAACAATTCTGGTAAGTCGCCGACCGTGATATCAATACGCACGTGGGATTCAAACGAATTTTATTGACTTCGCGAACCAGGTCCTTGGACGGCCAGGGATACAACACGACGGTGTCCGCTCCCTTCCTGCGCAATGTGTACTATTACAATGCGAAAAACCTCTGGATAGCCTATGGTTTCGCCATTGCCTTTACTCTGCTGAGCGTAGGAATTGGCGCCCACGCATTCTACATCAATGGCGTCAGCCACAGTACGAATTTCTCAGCGGTACTGCAGACGACGAGGAACCCGACCCTCGACGATCTTACTAGGGGAAAGGGCCTTGGTAGCAAACCGCTGGACGAGATATTCAAAAAGACAAAGCTGCGACTCGGTATTCTTGCTTCATCAGTGGATAGTGGCGAAAAGGCTGCGCAGATTGCATTCGGCAAGCCAGATGAAATCATACCTCTGGATGTGAAGAAACGCAGCTAGTTATGGTGATCGAGGTTGGGCAATTCTGGGTTATGTATGTAGTCATGCACTCACTATTTAATTCGTTCCTCCTTCCTTCCGTTCGTCGGAAATGTGTCAGCCAGCCCAGAAAGTGATTTAAGCAGGCGAGATAAAGTTCATGGTCCGAAGGCCATTCAAGACAGGTTCTAAAAGTAGCGGCTCACACTACGTACTGGAGTTATAGTGCCTCGGAGATTCGGACATATCAACCGCCGTGGGACAATCTGAACGACCGAACGACCGAGCACCCCCCAAATGGCCGAATGACCGAACGCCCATCAAAACTTACACCCAAGGGCCGCCGACCTTTCAGGAAAGATGAAATTATCCGAGATGAGATATTACCCATGACATTCTGAGTTGTTGGAAACCCATCACGCTTTCGAAATGGTCGATTCCATCGTCCCTGGAGGGTCCGAAGCTCCACTGCACCCACCACGGACTGGTGCGAGGCGCTACAACGTTGAGCGCTCATGCATCCGATGTCACCAAAAGAAGATCCGCTGTGATAAATCCGTGCCTTGTTCCACTTGCGCCAAGACTGGTAACGCAGAAACATGTCGTTACCCGGGACCAGAGCGCACCAAGAGGAGGTCTCGCAAGGAAAGCAACACGTCGCTTGTACAACAGGTCGAAAGGCTTGAAAGAATTGTCTCGAATTCTCTCAAGCGGAAAAGGCACAATGATCAAGAAGATGAACCCTCGCGAAACCGTTCCTTGTCTTCAGAAGGTCACCTTGGTCATCGGCATACTAGCCATGGCCCGTCGAATTTTACGGGCCTGCTCATCAAGGATGGCAATATTGTACGATATGTGAATGACCGTGTGCTGTCGCATATTCTCGAAAAGGTATATGGCCATCAAGTTATCTCCTATAAGCTATTACCCAAAGGTTCGAAACATCAACATGTAGCTCACCGTGACCCTAGGAAGAGGAGATGGGCTCCACCATAACCAGCCCGCAGAGTTCTTCCACCGCGAACACTCGAGGGCCTGTAGCTCAACCATTCTCGCTGCTACATCCAATTAGTCAATCCTCGTTAGTCCATGATCTCGAGGGGCTGCTCCCTACGCGCCGGCGTGCCATACAGCTGTGGCAGGCTTTTGTTCTCAACGTCGACCCAATTTTCAAGGTGCTGCATATACCGACTGTTCAACCCATTGTATACGCCGCCATCAACGACTCTCATGATGTCGAGCCAGACCTTCGGGCGCTTTTGTTTGCGATATACTTTTCGGGTCTCACCAGCATCTCGCGAGATGTTGCCAACTGCATGAATCAAGATCACCAAGTCGAGCTGGAAAAGTATAAACAGGGCATGGAAGCAAGCTTGAGCCAAGCAGACTTTTTGGATCAGCCTACTATACAATCCTTGCAAGCAATGACAATCTTCGTTAGTTCCTTTCGGAGATTTGGATCTGGCCGTTCCATCTGGACCATCAATGGTATCCTTATCCGGGCTGCGCAGTTGATGGGCATCCACCGAGACGGAAAACTCTTCAATCTGTCTCCGTTCGACCAAGAGATGCGGCATCGGCTGTGGTGGAAAATTATATCGAACGATAGTCGTACTCTGGAAGATCAAGGCATGTGGATCCACGGCAATCGTTCCTTGGGAGATGCTCGCTTGCCCTTGAACATTGATGATCGAGACATCAGCCCTCAGACTACCACCATGCCTCCGGAACGCACTGGCTTCTCCGAAGCGACACCTCTTATAGCTATTTCTCACATTCTAGTAGCTGGAGAGTCTGTTGCACAACTTTCGTTGTGTGCCGATTTGGAGTCCTTCACCAAGAAACTGCCAACCGCACAGGAAGCAATAACTCAAACGAGGGCCGTGCTCGACGAAAAGCTCTTCTGCGACTACAATCCTCATATACCCATTCAGCGACTATTTAGAAATGGTACCCAAGACATATTAGACAAGTTAGAATGGCAATGTCAGGAGCGGCTTTTCCGCCTCCAACGAAAGTCTGCCCGTGGAGACCCTCAGGGCCAACATGAAAGCCACGACGCCACAAGCGATAGACTCTTCGCGCGGGCCTGCGATCTGCTGGATAAGAGCTTGGACTTGGTTCTCAACGAGATGTATACAAGCTATACGTGGCATACCTCGAGCTATCTACCGAATGAACTCCTCACATTTATCTTGTGGCACATGTACACGAATCCTACACAGGCTTCAACGGAACGGGCTTGGCAGCTCGTATCGCAGACTTTTTCTATCATGGAGGAGTCCAGTGTTCTCTCTGATATGGGAACGCGGTGGAACATACTAAGCAAGCTGAAGGAAAAGGTTGCCAGCCTGCGGGAAAATGCTCAGGACAATTTACGAATGATGGATTCGATCGAACACAACTCACTTGATACAGGTGCAGGAGCGGACACTGGAGAACAGGGTGATGATGGACATGTGTCATTGGAGGAAAGAATGGGCGATGTTGTAGATCCACTGTTTTCTATGGACTGGACGACATTTCAACAAAGCTTCAGCATGGAAGGGATGTTCTTGTCACAACTATAGCTCCAATTCATTTCACAATTCTCTACAGGAACTGAATGCAGGGCTCGAAGAAAGATCCAGAAACCCGCACCCATCCGTCATTGAAACTCTATGCCAGTGATCTTATCAGATGATACACCTGAATAGCGAGAACTGGATTTCATCGTTCATCTCGTATAGAATGCTTCGTCTAATCGGCTTGTCCAAAATAAAAATGGTAAAGGTGCATTTCGGTCATGACTCACCGGCTAGACTCGCCTGTCAAATAAGGGGGCTTGCTTACACTCATGCAGCCACGTGATGCCATTCTCCCGACCGCCCGGCCGTTCACGAACGACCGAGAGAAATGACGACCAGCATAAAACACCATGCACCTCCGCCACATGGATAACGAAAGCAAAGAAGTATCCGAATCACGTGAAGGTCTGACCATTCAATACTCGATAAAATATTCGAGACGTCTCTTTCCTTTTCCCCTCCATTCTGGCAACAGGAAGTCGACACTTCTCATTCAGTCATCGCCATGTCGGATCCCCAGGACAAACAGCCAAATTCTTTGGAGGCCTCACCACAATCAGGAGGTCCAATTGACCTGAAAGTTTGCGACAACCCAGGTAATGCTACCGACTCTTCTGCCATGGACGAAGTTGCCGGGTGGAAGAGCCCCGCTCCCGATGGAGGCGCGGCGGCTTGGCTCACAGTTCTCGGGGTCTGGTGTGTCGCATTTTGCAGTTTTGGCTGGATCAACAGTAAGTCAGAGCGCGACTTGACGAGGAGAGCCTCAGATTTCAAACATACAAGATATTCGTCCACACGCGATTATTTTCTTCTTTTCGTGTGCTGATATGCCATGTGCAGGTATTGGCGTCTTTCAAGGGTACTATGAAAGCGTCTTACTTCGTGACTACTCTGCTACAACTGTATCATGGATTCCATCACTTCAGATCTTCTTCATGTTCTTCAGTGTGAGTACTGTCCCAAGCCAACGAATAATCACCCCTCCAGGAGAGATAGCCAGGACTAATGCTGTAGTTCTAGGGTGCTTTCGTAGGGCGCTTATTCGACCTCTATGGGCCTCGATACATCCTTGTGGTCGGCACATTTCTGCATGTCTTTGGCCTGATGATGTGCTCGCTTTCTCACAGCTACTACCAAATCTTGCTGTCTCAAGGTGTTTGCAGCGCGATTGGCGTCTCTGCAATTTTCCAACCCGGTAAGTCGTCAATTGCGTCTTGATGGTCATCCCTTTGAACTAATACTTCTTTAGCCATGTCTTGCCTACCGGCATGGTTTGACAAGAAGCGTGGTGCTGCTTTTGGCATCGCTGCCAGCGGTTCCAGTCTGGGTGGCATCATTTTCCCCATCATGGTGGCCAAGCTCATTCCTCAGGTCGGCTTCGCGTGGACCATGCGCATTTGTGCGTTCTTGATCCTCGGCCTTCTCGTTATTGGAAATGTCACGATTCGTCCACGCTTCCCTCCGAACCCCAAGTCCATGTCCCATCAGGACCTGGTTGATCCCTTGACGGACATCAAGTTCATTTTTGTTTGTGTCGGCATCCTCTTTCTCACCTTTGGCATCTTTATTCCAATCAATTATGTCACGGTTGAAGCCTTGTCGAAGGGTGTTGCGTCGAGCCTGGTAAGTCCTAGACCCTGCAATCATCTTGTTCGGTTCTTTCGCAGCATATGGACAAGAGATTCAGATACTGTGTTGGGAAGAAGTATTCACACGAAGAAGAACATCTTGAGAAGCTAACACATCTTGAATCGTCAGGCGCAATATCTAATTGCAATTCTCAATGCCGCTAGTGTCATTGGCCGTTTGGGGTCAGGAGTGCTTTCGGACAGACTTGGCGTATACAATATCTTCATCCTGGTTTGCGCCCTGTCCGGCATCTTGATCCTGGCTCTCTGGATACCCGCAGCCAGCACCGGCGCGCTCATCGCCTTCGCCGCCACATTTGGTTGCACGTCCGGCGCTTATGTCGCCTTGGCCTCCCCCATTATTGCCAAAATTTCGCCTCTCCCGCAAATCGGCTATCGTACTGGTCTGCTGTATCTCTTTGCATCAATCGGTGGCTTGACCACCAACCCTATTGCTGGTGCTATCTTGGATGAGTGGAATGGATCCTACACTGGAATGAAGATCTTTTCAGGGGTCTTGCTATTGGTGGGCGTAGCATGCATTTGCGTCACTCGATTCATGGCAACAGATGGTCGGGTCAATGTTATTTTCTGATTAGTTGAAGTGAAAAGAAAAACTTGACTCTGGCCAGGATATTGCTTCGAGACAAAAGATGTGAGCATAAATTGAATGTATTAGAAACAAAAATCAGATATGCAATGCCTACAAAAGTTCATTTGTCTTTCTAGAGGGACTTGCCTTCAATTACGGTCAGATAGTAGATGGATGTATAGCTAACACTCCAAGGCCATACAAAAATTGAGAATACGATCGCCCTGTCGTTTTGCATGGATCTAAATGTCCTAAGGTTAGCATTTCCGTGGTCATCCTGATCGATTGGAAACAGCTGAGCAAAGTTTGAGCAAATGCAACAACGCAGCAAATATCAATCTGATACCACAAGTTAATGGAAGGTATAGAAACATGAACCGTCGCCATTTATCAAAGTAAAAAGTCTCGCCATTAGTAGTATATATTAATGTATATCATTAAGCATTATCGCAGCTTCTATGCTACTTATGTGGAGGCTTGGTAGTATTGGCTCATGGTATGCATGATTGAACTTGATTTTCTAGTTGGCAATCAAATCAACCGCTACGAGAGTTGAGCTGATATCACTAGGCTTGACGATGTAAATGGCCATATTGGAGGAGACACTCGTATAGGTGGCAATCTGAGTACGCAGACCGTCCGCTGTGGAGCAGGACAGAGCTTCGCCCTGGCGCACTGGTGAGGTACAGGTGATTCGAGTCACGGAGGTGTTTATTTCACTGGCAGCTACAGCATACAGGGCTCTCGTCGACGTGGTGGCGATGTACAAGTCACCGACCATAAGATAGTTCGTGCCTTCCTCGAGGTAAAAGGTTCCGTCGGTCCACGCGGTGTTAGTGATTGTGAGGTATAGGATGTAGCCACCGGCGGAGATAGGTTTATACTCGATGGTGTGGCGATTAGCGGCGGAGCTGACCGAGTTGGCGGATACGAGGCTGTAGCTGGTTATGATGGGAGCCAGACTGCTTGTCGAGGTAGCGACATCGCTCGTAGTGCTTGAAGATGTGACCTCTGTAGTGGTGGGATCGGCTGAACTGGTAACTTCGGGTGTGGCTGATGATGTGATCTCAGCACTGCTGGTCGACGTAGACTCAACATCGCTGGAGGTAGTCTCGGCACTGCTGGTTGAAGTAGGCTCAATAGCGCTCGAGGTGATCTCAAGGCTGCTAGTCGAAGTTGATTCAACGCTAGTGGTAGATACAGTCTCAGCGCTTGACGTGGTAATATTAGCACTGCTCGTAGAAGCGGACTCAGTAGTGCTGGTAGAGATAGGTTCAACACTGCTTGTTGACGTGGCCTCGTCGCTGCTGGTAGATGAAGTCTCGATGCTGCTGGTAGAAGTAGACTCGGTGGTACTAGTAGAGATGGGCTCGATGACACTTGAAGAGGTGGGCTCCACGCTGGTCGAGGTAGGCTCATCAATGCTGCTGGTAGAGTCCACGATGCTTGAAGTGACATCTACACTGCTCGAGGAGGAAGAATCCAGGCTGTTGGTAGATGTAGGCTCATCGCTTGAAGTAAAGGTGGGCTCAATGGTGATTGTAGAGATGGGCTCGAGTGTGACTGTAGAGCTAACTTCATGGAGGTCAAAGTAGACTCAATGCTGCTGGTTGACAGCGAGACATCTGGAGTGACGCTAATTGTTGGAAGAGACATCGAAATCGAAGAAAGAGTGGCGCTATACGACAAAACGGTCGAAGTACTGTCAACGATTGTCGACAAAGATGGGGAAGAATGCGGCAGTTGCTTGCACGGCTTGCCATTGCTTTGACCAAAAAAGGACGCCGCGATGCCGGCGGCAGTGAAGGAGCGTTGGAAATACATGATCTAACTATTGCGATTGTCGAGCAAAACACTAAAAGAGTGAAAGTGATTGTGAAAACGATGAGAAGAGATGACAAACTCCGATAATTGTTGATGGCATTGACGAAGTTTTGTATTCTTTGCCAGGAATGCCAGGACATTACCGTCAAGCTTGACCTACAATTCCAGCAGCTCGAGAGTGACTATATGCATTTGATGCGCCACCTGTGGCTGGTGTACTGTGGCACCCTTCGGGTGACACACGGGAAGGGTTATCAAGTCTGTTTGTTTACACATTATTTTCTCAGAAGTAGACCATCTTTAATTCTACTCTTTATTTTGGATACTGGTCGTATCAGCATTGAACGGAATTATTCTACTAAAAGGTCTCACGCTGATGACATAAGAGCAATTGCTACTAGCCAGCCAGTGGGCTCATTCTTACGGCTGTCGAGCTTTGGTTGCTACCTTGCAAAAGAACTTTCTTCATCGATTAGGTCAAGATACCGGTACCAATCCATCCGTAGTTTGGAGATGCTCATCTTTTTCACAGCTATGGTATACTTAGAGGCTTGAGAACCTTGTAGCCCTTGTTTCGCAGAGTCCCTTGCTTGCAGCACTGCTCTCGCCCCTCACCCCGCCTCTCTGCACTCAATCCACGTAGGGCTGAGGCACAGGGGCCAGAGTAGGAGTGTTTGCCGTGCGAACCCTTGTTGTTCGCGCGTTTTTCCATGTGCCAAAAGAACCAAGTCAAGGATGTTGTTCGTTCCTTCTATACGATTGGCCAACAGCATCTGTGCCAACAGCATCTGTGCCAACAGCATCTGTGCCAACAGCATCTGTGCCAACAGCATCTGTGCAATATGATTGAACATGTCGATCGCTGCGCAGGGCTATGAAATATATGCACGGTGAAGCATTTAGTGAATCCGGAGCAGCATCCGAGTCCATAGGTCAGTGAATAGATTGAGCCTATATTGGTACGTACCGATAATATGCAATGCCTCTGCTATTTCGTATTGAACAACGAATCCGGCCAACCGGCTGGGTGACGTAGCCAGACCTCTCTAATTCCTGAAGATTCCAACCACTATCCAGTGCACATAAATATGGGCAATCATTGTTATTAACGCCTGTCATTTTGACCTTCCTCAACTATCCGTCAGACGTCTTTGAATCAATCCTCGGAAACCATGGCATCCCCCAAAATGACCCCCAGGATTGTCGAATTAGCTGCCAAGATCAGTGCTTCTGTCACAGAGCTGCAAGACCTTCTGTCCGCCCAGGGAGTGGATTCGCCATCCTTCGATGAGGACAGCGCCGAGCGTTTGCCTTCCAACACATTCCACCTTCAAGATGTCGTTATTGACGCGGCAGCCGAGTTACAAGAGTTGCTCATGGAACCTATTCCGCTAGCTTTCAAGTCCATTGCTGTAGGCGATTCTCATTAGCATCACAACCATTATGTGGGCTGACTTTTCTCTAGACTACCAACGCTATCAGCATTGATGCGATATGCCGGTTCCACATTGCTGACATTGTCCCTGCTGGTGGACAAGTCTCCTTCGGTGAGATTGCCGAGAAGACAAGCCTTGATGAAGCTCTAGTCAGACGTCTGCTCAGGCACGCGATGTCCATGCGTATCTTCCAGGAGCCCGAGCCTGGCATGGTCGCTCATACAAAGATGTCCAAGTACTTCACTCTTCCATACGTGAACAACTGGCTCAGCTTTGGTGCTCAGGAAGGATGGCCAGCTGCTACAAGGGTAAGCGTACCAACTTGTGCACCGTGATTGAGAGCTGTCTGCAGATTGACTGACGTTGATACTCTACTGCAGATGCTGGATGCAATCCAGAAGTGGCCAGGGTCAGAAGAGTCCAACCATACTGTACGTCTATTTTAGATCCGTCGGCATCGGCTGCATCGACACACAGCCATGAAGCGTTGGTAAATGAAATATTTTATGCTGATAAGTGCAGGGCTTCTCACTTGCCAACAACACTGACAAGTCAATTTTTGAGGTACTCGGCGCCGACCACGCACGTGCAATGCGCCTTGTGAATGGGATCAAAGCCCACGATCATTTTCCCGGCTTCGCCAATGCAGAGGTCTCCAAGCTCTATGACTGGGCTTCTTTGGGCAACGCGCTCGTTGTCCACGTCGGCGGATCCCGAGGCGACATTGCCATAGAACTGGCAAAGACCTTTGGCGACATCAAGCTGCTTGTCCAAGACATGGAGAAGGCAATCACGGGCGCAGATGCCAATGTACCGAATGAGGTCCAGGGACGTATCGAATTTCAAGCGCACAAGATGTTCGATACGCAGACTGTGCAAGCTGACGTTTATCTCTTCCGCATGGTCTTTCAGATCTGGCCTGATAAGAAGGCGGTCCAAATTTTGAAAGCCCAAATCCCTGCTCTCCGACCTGGAGCGAAACTCCTTATCCAAGACTTGGTGATGCCCGAACCGGGCGACATCCCTCTGTGGAGAGATCGCGAATTGAGGTGTGTCGCGTCTTGTTTGTTATGACCACCGTGTGGACTTGTGCTAACACGTGCCTGCAGAGCGATGGATCTCAACGCTGGGGCTTCATTCAACGGTCGCAACAGATATCTGCATGAATGGAAGGCGCTACTGAAAGCGGCTGATGACAGATTCGTTCTCCACCGAGTCGTCTGCCCGGGGCGATCTTTGGTGTCGACTTTGGAGGTGGTGTGGGATGCGCCTAGCTCTGATTGAGCTCAGAAAGTCTTTTTAGCAATTGTCAATTGCGACTTCTCATGTCTAGCACTAGAAATTCCCTTTTCCTTACCATCAACTACATCTAGTGTGAGACAATAAACCTTTTGGAAATATTTCCTACAATCATGGTGCATACCAATTGACTGAATTTCATCGTGCCCAATAGCTACTTACGAAGTGGTAGCACGAACATCGGGGATATTGAACGAACAGCGAAGAAATCTCTGGTAAAATTTAAATAAGTCTCGTGACTTCAGGGCCTTCAGTCTCTCACTGACGTCGTGGTTGTTATTGCACCTGATTAGATCATGCTGTTGAATACTATGCTGTGCAAACACTGGGAAAGGCTTTGTAGAATTCGATGCGCAGGAATCTGGTTTGGATACGCTGCAACAAAACGAGAAAGGGCATCATGATTGCGACATCGGCGAGGGTATCGGATGCTTGGGTGCATCGCTGGACTTCGGGCGGAAGTTCGGCTGTGGTGTCATCGATAGCATCCTGCGCACGCGTCTCGAGCTGTTCGGGACATGGTAAGGTTTTTCTGGGGATTTCGAGGCGGCATGGGTTACGAGCACCAGACAGCTTCGTCATGAGGAATAGGTTGCGACTATGTTGGTCTTGGGGGGTCATGATCTATCTATGCAAGCATTCGACCAAGAACCGATCCCATGTGGGTGCATATCTCTGCTTGAACGCTCTTCTACGATTAACTTTCTGTCTGTACACTCATCAACATATTAAACCACTCCCTCAGTCCGGATTCAAATCAGTGTTTCATCCTCTCCAAACGGATCGGATTAGTTATGAACGGTTCGAGGTAATATGAAGCATTTCCTAGATTCACGACTGTCGCCGTCCATCCATAGTCGGCCCATCCATCCATGCCGGATCCCACAGGATCGAGACCGCTCAGCTGAACCCGCATCAGTTTCGGGAACTCTTGACGAGCCCCCAGTAGCCGCCGCACCTGTGTCGTCAATACATGGGGCGGGGGCGGGGAGCCGCTGTCCCCCAGGTATAGCTCCTCGAGAGAAGCCGGCAGCAAGCGCACCAGAGCGTCTCTATCATGAGGATTGCCTCGGCCGTTCGAGTCCCCAGTTGCCACGCCTGCCAGCAAGTCGTGAGTTAGGTACAGCTTGCGAAGTCGCTTCATACTTTGCAGGGAGCCGATGCCTTCCGTCACTTCTCCATAAGCGACATGGTCTATGTGATTAAGCATGAGAATCTCTAGTGTGGCAGCCGAGTGCTGGCGAATCGCCCACCCTGTCCCTGGCACATCCAGCTCATCGGAGTCGCTAGCACAGGCGTCGCCCCAGTGAATGCGCAGAGCAGTGAGCCGCGGGCAGGCAGCTAGCAGGCGCCCGAGCCCGGGCTGATCGAACACCGCGTTCTCCAGGGTCAGATCCTTGAGTGTATTATGTGCCACAGTCGCGGTGGTGCTGTCAGACGGCTCGGTCATGGCGTCGCTGAACTCGAGCGACCAGTCGTTGGAAAGCCCCGTGAAAGTCTCTAGCGTGGCCGCACCGACCTGAAATAGCTCGGGCATCAGCCTCCACATGTCGGCCGCATTTTCCGTGTCCCAGTGCTGGGCATATAACGCCCGGAGTCTAGGGAGACGGTTTACGTCCAACGCCTTCTTGAGCGGTGATTGATCAAATGCTATCTATCCCGCACTGATGTGTCAGCAAAGCCCCAGTTGTTTAGAGATAATAATACGCTTGAATGGTCTTAGTATTGCACCCGCCGTACCACAATTCCTAGCTCCTCCAGGTTGGGAAGCAGCGCCACGAGGAGCGCACCCCAGTCGGGGACGTCGCTTTCTTCCGCGTCTGTGACAAGGACACTCTTAAAGTCGTCCGGAAGCCTGGCGCAGGCCTGGACCGCGGGCAGGACTTCATGTGCCTGGAAATCATATTTGACCGCCTCTGAAAAATCGCCGTCGCGTACGAGATTCGCAATCGCCGCATTCTCGCACAGCGTCCGGACCAGAAGCGGAGAGATGTGCCAAGCCGCGCCCCGTGGCGGCAGCTGCTCATACAGCTGCGGGTGCACCAGGTGATAGCACTTGCGGGAGACGCGAGCAAAACTCGCAAGCGCGTGATGCGAATCACCGAGACCGGCAACGATCTCGAGCCAAATCTCGTCCGGCAGGCGTTCCATGGTGGCGCGTGTCAACCTTTTATGATATGGCTGCCTGTGCGATCACGAATAATGGCAAATTAGTCCCCACTTCCGAAACGGTGGAAAGCGGCACAGTCACTAACTCCGGACTAATTCAGTGCCCGCATGTGAAGCTGGTAGGTATGGTGCGATTGCGTGAAGTCCGGGCTATCGCAGTATTTCAGGAAATTGCTGAGTGAAGATGACAAACATTGATTTAGCGCTGGGACATGTTGGATCATTACGCAGCATGTGATGTCAGAAGTGTGTATTGACTGAATTAAAATTTAGAACATACTGGAACGAAGACTTGCATCTCAAGACATCCCCAAAAGAAGAAACAGTCTTCGAACATGCATCATCTCCATCGTCGAATATTGAAGCTACTTAGTCTCATACTGCTGCATCAATTGTGTTTTACTCTGTTCCTGAAATTGCGGTGCACTCAATCTCCACCAATGCGTCGAATGGCAACTCCTTGACAGCGACGCAGGTGCGGCACTGTGTCAACAGATTAGTTCACCAAATTTCTTGCCACAATTGATACCTTTCAATGGTACTTGAACTCTAGATATAACAGGTTCTTTTTCTTCCGGACTTTTGCAACTGGGCAGGTATCAGTCAATCACTTACAGGCTTGTATCCGGCCGTAAAAGCCTCATCCCATGCCTCATTCATTGCTGCGAAATTCGACATCTCGGTAAGAAATATGTTGACCTTTAGAACTTGCGACCAGCTGCTGTTGCCCTTCTCGAGGATAGCAGCTATGTTCTTGAGTGCTTGTCTCTGTGCAAAAGCCCATAGGTCAGCTCATTGATCGTTACTAGCTGAACTGTATGCGTAGACCACAGTCGCGCAAACAGCACGGCGCAGACCCCAAGGAAAGGTCAGGGAAAACGACTAAGTAAGACTGTGGTAGACTTGCCGTTTGCTCCTTCACACCACCATCCACCAGTTTCCAGACTGTCGCATCAAGCCCAATATTGCCAGAAATGTAAATGATGCCATTGTGTTTCACAGCCTGAGAGAATTGCGGTAGTGGCCTGGGCGCATTCTCCGCGAAGACTACTGTGGGAGAAATCATATTCATCAAATGGAGGTGTTGCAAGGGGCGTCTAGTAGAGAGGAAGCTTGTGTGATAAAACCTACTCCAAAGGCAACGTCTGAGAGTCTTTGCAAGCGGCCTCAGGAACAGGTTTGTCGCATATCACTCGGGAAGCGAAACTGATAGCCGAAAATGTGAGGTCGCAACGCCGCTGACAGAAAACGCAAGCGACGACGGAAGCGCAGCCACTCTCTAGATCCCTAGCCGCGACACAACGTCCGGCAGTAAACATTCTGCGTGCATTGACGCGGCACGTTTGGGAAAAGGTATGACAAATTGTCTATCCATTGAGTGCTCGTCACGGATGCGCCCGACCGTATACCGTCTTTACTGCTATACAGAGTGGCACGCAGCCTGCATGAACCATTCGCCGACCATAATACCCGATCCGACTGATGGGTCTGTAACGGGGGATCATCCGGCTCCACCACTACAACCTAAGCTGGTGCATTGCATTGCCTCTTTAGGCAAGCTAGCCGCCCCAGCTATCAACGCGGCGGCTCTGGTTGCTGTCGAGCGCAAGATAGGACCTCGTGCCGAGTATACCAACACGACGAGAACTGCAAAGCTAGCAAAATGGACAAGAGGTAATCTAGTGGATGCAATATTTCTTCGTGGATGAGTCGCAGCCACAGCTATTGATCTCCAGGCCGACAGTGATGCTGTACAGTCAGTCACTTCATTTAAGCAAAGCTAGTCGAGATGCTGTCTTTACTGCTCCAAACATTGTTGGCCATCCCACAACATAAAGTTTCAAATGTACAGCATGAAGTTGGTCAGTCCGTGTTGAACAAACACGACGCGCCTATTCTAGATCAACATGGAGCGATTCCCAAAAGATTCACCAAATTTGAGCAAGACGATAGCGTTTGCGCCGCCGGATCGCGGCAGTGGACGGGCAAGGTGGAAGTCACCTACGGGAATGAGCTCTTCTACTGTATGTTTGCTCCGAGCACTTTCGAGATCTCTCTAGCATCCTACGAAACGGAGCTGACTGCTAGACAATTTGATAGGGTACTTCGAAAGTCAGCAATTCCCAGAGACTGCACCGCTATTGATATGGCTCACTGGGTTAGAACACAGCTTATAACAGAGAATGGAAATCAGCAGCTAATGTTAAACAGTGGTCCTGGAGAGGCCTGTACTGTCCCCTTGCTGAATGGCGGTGGGCCTTGCACGATCAATGACGATGGCGCTGGGACAGTCAACTCGCCTCACTCCTGGACGACCGAGTTTAACGTGGTTTACGTGGAGTGAGTCGCCTTGTACTACCAGCCCCGGTTCTCGTCAACAATACTAAAACTAACTTTCGCCCTCAGTGAGATTGCCGGAGTCGGCTTCTCCAAGTCCAATTCGAAGCCTGTCCACCGGCCAAAGACAATTGACGATGTCACACTTGATCTGAAATACTTCCTCTCCACCTTTGTTTCCGAGGCATTTCCTGAACTACATGGACGTGAATTCCATGTCACCGGAGAGTCTTACGGCGGAATACAAGCCATTTCCCTCGCCTATGCCTTGGCTAATCCTGAGACCCCAGGACCGCAGCCCGACTTGAGCCTGAGATCCTTGGTGGCATCGAGCAGTTTTGCCGATATTTCCTATTCATCTCCTGCTTATTATGACGTACTATGTGGGCGCGAGCATCAATACCTCAACAGGACTGAATGTGCGACCATGGCAAGGGCTGTTCCAGAGTGCGAGTTGGCTGCCCTTTCGTGTAGGCAGACGATCAGCGACGAGCATTGTTGGGCAATGGCTGCGGCATGCGCGCCTATCCTCCAGTTCTGGGTTCCGCCCGAGAAGAACATCGTACATTGTATGTGCTATCTTCCATATACCATCCGCTTATCCTGGGATGCTGCTTGGGCCAGCCTAGGCATTGTTAAGACGTTGGCTGACTTCTTCGCAGTAAAAGAACCTTGCGCTGGATTCCCCACCTGCGACCCTCGTATGAAGGCCATCGAGTCATACATGAACAATACAGAGGTACAGAAGAAGCTTGGCTTAGCAGAGGATCACCTCATTCCATACGTCGGTATGGATATGGAAGTCAACCTCTACATGGCCATGCACGGTTCCGTATGGCTTCCCACCAGTAGCAAGTACGAATATTTACTCAAGAATACGAGTGTTCGCGTACTTGGGCGCGGAGGGTATCTCGATCCTGACACGTAAGTACCTGTGATTTACCTATGATCAGAAGACGGCAGATGGCTACGATGAACTCTCGGAACTGCTTTGCTAACCCGCCTCCCGAATGGCAGTCCGATTGAAGGAGCGATACGAGGCTTTGAAGCATTTCACTGGGTAGGGCAAGCCCAGTTTCGCGCATCGCGCCGAGAGCCGTGGTATTACAAAGGTCCAGAGGAAGATGTTATCTGCGGGGGATGGCGCAGAGGTTACGGCCGATTGTGGTTCGCTTCGTTTGATCGTGCAGGTCACTTGATTGATAGAGATGAACCGGAGGCTTCTTTGCATATCGTGAAGCAATGGATCAAGGGTGGACTTCCGATACAGGCGTAGTAGCTGTGGCTGTCAGTCGTATCATTACGTCGAGTATGTAAAATTGTTACGGAGTCAGACTATAAGCACCAAAACTGGCAATAAAACCGCCAAGCCAATATGAGAAGAAGAAACTAACTCGGAGATGGATCTGTGCTTGTTTGACTTCGCATCATCGGCGTTGCATATTCAGGGTTTGCTACCATTGGAGCTAGGTCTCACCTGTTCAATGATTTTTGCGATTTACTTCTTCTTTTCGGCGTAACAGGAAAGATTAATCTTGATATCCCACCTCTATTGGTCTCTTATCATGAGAATCTATGTAATAAATCAAAAGCAGAGCAGTAGCCATTCTCACAAGCTATTGTTCGCTTGGCTCATGGACGATTGTACGAAGATGGTTGCCATTAGTTGTGTACCGCAAAGACCCCAAACCTACTAACATACTAATTGGTGCAATGCCGAGGTCCCAATACCCCAACTATGAAACTTGAAGATCATGACATACGGCTGATCTGCCTACGTTCATTGCCTTTGTTGGATGCAGCCATGGCGCGAAGTGGCATAAAGACCCGTCTTCGGCACCGCATCAGCCCTAGTCCTGGCTACCTAATACGCGTGCGCTAAACTAAATCAAGCCCTCTTAAGCGCAACAATACATTCAAATCGTAGCAGCGATGGCCTTCGATCTATCGTCAACTTAATCATGAATTGATTTGATTAGTTCGAAGGTTTTCCTCTGCTTTGTGGACAAGTATGCGATTAGACACAATGCGAAGTCAGGCGGTTCTGTGGTTCGCCGCTGCGGCAGCGGCTGCGCTGTTACCCGCCAAGACTTCCTTCGTCTCTCATCACGGATTGCCGTCATTCTCGATTCGACTGTCTCCCGATACAGCAAACGTATGTAATTCATCCACTCCAGGCACTGCCGGCTGGATCGACTCCGACGATGATAGTCACATGTTTTTCTGGCTGTACGAAAGCAAAAACAATCCTGCCACTGATCCGGTGATTCTATTTATGAGTGGGTAAGTCGTCAATCAGTCACGGGTTAAATTTGTTTTGGATGAGGATTATATGAGAGAAGATAGCTGATCATTTTACCTCTTTAAATTGGCAGTGGCCCTGGAGCATCTTCAACGGGGGCTGGGGCCTTGATGGAACTAGGACCCTGCCAGATCAGCAGCGATGGCGAACACACAATTGACAACCCCAATGCGTGGAATGCTAATGCGACCCTTCTGTTCATTGAGTATGTTTTTTTTTCCTTTTGTGTATAGTGAGGATTCATGAAGCTACTATGTGCTGTTTTCTGTGGCGTCACATTGCTGATTACTTAGCAGCCAGCCACTGACAGTCGGCTACTCCTACGGCGGCCACCTGCCTCGAACTCTAAAAGATGCCACAACGAACACGCACGCATTCCTCCAACAATTCTTCCTCGCGTTTGATCAACTTTCCGAGCTTGACTTCTACATTACCGGCGAGTCCTACGGCGGATCCTGGGTCCCCGCGCTGGGCGCCCGTATCATTGAGCGGCAACGATCCGATCTCGCCATGGTGATCCAGTCGTCCACCGGCTACACCCCAAAACACATCAACTTGAAAGGCATAGCGATCGGCAACGGTCTGATTCGCCAGTCAATACAGTCCAGTGGCCTCTTTGAATCGGCTTGCAAAGGCCCTGATGCAGTCTTCAGCGGCGCTCAATGTCACCAGCTCGAGCCCCTCGCCTCCAGATGCGAGGTATTGGAGAGTGTTTGCGAAGAATTTGGATACGATAGTGTGGGCTGCAAAACAGCGGCGTCCGTATGCGGCGAATTCTTCGAAGTCTTTGGCGAGCTTGGAAGGAACCCGTACGACTGGCGTCAGAGATGCAGCGGTGATGTCCTCACGTGCTATTCGTCGCTCAGAGAAATCGAGTCGCTCATGGCGCTCAACGCCACAAGGGAGGCGCTCGGCGTACCTGATCCGGTAGACTATGCGCTCTTATCCGAACCGGTCCTCAACGCGTGGAACGATGAGGATGAAATTTGGAAACCGAGCCATCAATACGTGAACTACCTTCTTGACATGGTGAGTTGAATGCTCCCTCGCTGTCGGCAGATGACCAGAATTACAAGTAGAAACGCAGTTACTAACAACAGTTCAGGATGTTCGTGTACTTATATATGTCGGGGTTACCGACTTTCTCTGTCAATATGGCGGCATGCGCCGACTTGTAGACGAAGGACTCTCCTGGCCTCATCAGCCAAGCTTCCGCTACAAGCCGTTACATGAGTGGTACGTTGACGGACAGCGAGCTGGACTAGGGAAAGCTCTTGAGCCGCTAAGCTACGTAGAGGTAGAGGATGCTGGCCATCTTGTGCCCTTTGACAGGCCAGTTGAAGCTTTGGAATTAATCAATTCGTGGATACGGGGGTCGCTGCCATGGTAGTCAGACTTGAACGGGCTGCTTCACCAAATGTATTCATGCTTCTACTGATCAACCAACTTAGAGCCGTATGGAATAGGACATTCGGCATTGGGCACTAATATCCATATAGTCAATTGTTTGCAGATGTTAAAATGTTACCTGGATGTGCTCGACCGCTCATTCTGGGATGGTGAAACCGTGGCAACGGAACATCTGATTATGAAAACGATTGAAATCGACCTACACGGATGAACGTAGGTCAGGGTCCAGAACCAAGTGGAACACCTGAATGTACTGATAGTCCGATCGGGCTGTACAAAGTGAAGCGGACGTGGGGATTGTGCAGACAGGTGTGTTTCCCAACTTCATTGGTTCTCCCCACCCCCAGCCAATCGACTTGGTAGCCACTGCGTCTCATCTTGCCTGATTGAGTAATTCGGTGCGCGCCGCCCCACCTATTCATGCTTCCGTTGACACGAAAGGGTTCAACTTGTAGCATTCAAAGCTGACTGGAAACGGCTCAGACTCTCTGATATCGACGCAGACTTACTGAAAGAGAGTGTACATATATTCCACATATTTCTTCAGTACTACATCTGCCAGCTCATAGTGATTCTCGAAGTTAAGGGTCCTAGTTACAGAATAACAACATGCAGATCCCAAGCCAAAAAGAGGGCACGAGTGATGAGACAGTAGTTTTGGCGCGGCTGCTCATCCCCGGCCGCGGAGATCCCATTCAGAATGCGGCCGTCGCTGTCTTGACCACGTCTGGTAAGATTACCTTCGTTGGCCCGCAGTGTAACTTGCCTCAGCGACTGTGTTCTGCACCTCAGATCAGAGTTGCGTGTCTCTTACCTGGGCTTTGGGATTGTCACACTCATTTCGCGGGCATCACCAAGGTCGACTTCCCAGGTAAGAACCCAGACTCGTTCCGCAAAACAGTGTAAACAGTGTACATTGCTAATGCCAACTTTTCCCCCCAGATATGATTCAGACTCATCCCGCCATCTGTGGTGCAGCTATCGCTCGTGGCTTCTATGATACACTGATGGCAGGCGTCACAAGTGTACGTGACGTTGGGTCGTTTGCGATAGAAGCGCACGTGGCTGTAAAGGCTGGATTATTACTAGGCCCGTCCGTTTTCGGTGCCGGTGGCTGTATAGGCATAACAGGCGGCAGCAGCGATGCGACGACTCTACCTTTGGATTTCGTGTATGCCACGCAAGGTGTACACCACACCAAGCCTTGGCCGGGTACGAGTTGCCTCGTGTTGGCTGATGGTCCCGATGAGTGTCGCCGAGCTGTTCGGCAACAGATACGCCGCGGCGCCTTGTGCATCAAGGTCATTACCACTGGAGGAGTCATGTCGACGACGGATAATCCAGAATACCGCCAGTATTCCGATGCTGAGCTCGATGCCATCATGGACGAAGCAAGGCTACAGCACCGGGCTGTAGCGGCACACGCCCATGGTACCGCTGGCATCATTGCTGCAATCAAGGCTGGGGCTACGACGATTGAGCATGGCAGCTACTTGACAGAAGAAGTAACGGAGTTCATGAAATCTCGCGGGACAGCCCTAGTAGCGACAAGACATATCGTTGAAGCCGGGCTGCGAATGATTGACAAGTTACCGGCTCCGACTGCAGCCAAAATGGTGGCTGTGGCGAACCGGCACCTGGAGTCGTACAAGCTGGCAGTGCAATCAGGGGTGAAGATTGCGCTAGGAACCGATATATGTAGTTCAAATCCTACAGAGGAGATATCTCACGGGAAAAATGCAATTGAACTGGTTTGGGCAGTGACAAAAGCAGGCATGACGCCTCTGGCTGCGATCGAGGCGGCTACTGCAAACGCCGCCGAAACCCTGGGCCCACAAGCACCGAAGAAAGGGATTCTTCAGGTCGGATGGGACGCAGACATGATTGCCATGGATGAGAATCCCTTGGAGAGAATCCAATTGTTCTCTGACCCTCGAAATGTTAAGTTCGTCTGGAAAGAAGGCAAGATGGTCAAATCGCCTAGCGATTCCTTTTGGCCGCCACCACTGGAAGAGTTGTGCGGGTGGAACATTGTTGACCGCGTTGAGTGTGCTGGGTGTGGTCAGGCACATTAATTGAATGCTATAAGTTTGGGCTGGTATCACACGCGAGGCTGGAATTTGCGATAGCGTGTGAGGGAGTACAAGTGACCGAGATGTTCATTTGATAGGCAATGTGCAGAGAAATTGTAACAATGAACTGCCTACCTAATCCCGTGTGCAGGAGAGCAAGTGTCACGCTCCAGCATCTGGGACTCAATTGAACCACTGCTCACTAAATGTCGGAGTTATTGAATCGAAGCTCGCCTATGGATGTTCTAGGCCCCTGACAGCTATCTGACGCCCCTGGAAGTGTGGGGTAATGGCTGTTACTTCGTTATCTATCCCACTAGCCAGGTCTCTCTGGCGTCTCTGGAAGTGCTGATTTGGACTCATGAGCCCCGCTCGTTTCCCGAGAAGGTGTCGTTTCGCATGAAAGAGTGATTGTCTTGCGCCGATGAATTTGTGCATCAGAGCTGTTGTTATTATTCGCGCCCATGATCTATCAATATGACAGATAACCCATCAGGACTGCAGAGCACACCAAGGCCGGTTACCAGGAATGTGACAAGGACGAGAGGTGCATGCGCCGAGTGCCGCCGCCGACGCCGCAAGGTCAGTTGAAATAACAAAGCAATCCCTCGGATTGAGAAGTCTCCGTCGGCTGAGCTGACCCTCAATACTCGTCTAGTGTGACCTGCAACGGCCTAGTTGCCAGCGTTGTATTGCGGGCAAGAGCACCTGCATCTATGCCCCAACAGTGTTGGAATTTCGTGATTCCACCGCGTGGGCAGCGCAGAAGGTGGCAGCAGCCAAAGCCAGGAGTCGCGCATCGCACACCGTGGCTGGCACTGACCCAAACGCCACAACCAGCGCAAATGCAGACTGCCACCCTGACCCAGTCCCGTCACTCGTTGCGTTCCGCGGAGCAACATCATCGCCGCCGGCCTCACGCATAACCCCCAAGAATATCTCAATACTCAGTGGAGATCCCTATTCTGTCAGTCCCGAAGAAATTATCGGGAATGAAGTCGACACGATGAATTGGGACGGTGAAACAGATCTGACCGATGCTACGTGGATGGTCGATTGCTTTGGTTCTGCTTTTCGCGGGATTGAAGCGCCACTTGAAGGTTCAAATCTCACGGCCAGCAACTCTGACCCAGCGTACAGCGAGAGTATACAGCAATTTGATCTCGACCAGGAGACTCAGAGTGATAGCCATGGCTTTTCAGGCGCCGAGAGAAGCCCCAGGCTCTTGCCCAGCCAACTAGGCAATGCTGGATTTTCGGGCAACACGAAGGACGCAATCTCAATCTTCTCACCCGGCCAGAATCTTTTGATGTCAGAATTTAGACGACCAGAACCCAGACATACAGACCAAATTCATAGCATGTCCTCTTGGCCCGCGCTGCCAGAGTCACCACCACGTTCCCTGCGCATTACACCCGATGTTCCGGTTGGTGATCGACTGTATCTAGCTCACTTTACTACACACGTCGCAAACCTCCTCCCTACGGAAATGCGGACGCTGCGAACGAGGGCGCTGACAGAAACGCATGTCCAGCTTGCCGCCATGGCTCACAGCGCGGCTCACTTGGCTTTTCTCCAAGGCGCACATAAGACTGATCAGTACCATGTGTCGAGGTGGGTTTCTAAAGAGTCTCATCGGAAACGAGGCTCTGAGTTGACAGCTCTGGCTTGGCGTGCCATAGAATTGAACTCAGAGCTGTCACTTGAGACACGGCTAACAGTAATGTTACTTCTATGCTACCGTGAACTAGAAGCTGGCACGATTTACGGGCTTTGGGACCTCGTCAGTCGACTCGATCGGCGAATCCTGGCCTCGTTAAATAAGCTTACCAGCCTCGGCCATGGAATTATGCAGGGCTGGTCACATATTCGTGTCCTCTCGAAGCGAACCTGGCCTCTGGTGCAGCCAACTACTCTGGAGTCCCGGGTGGAAAAGACTCTTTCCCAGCTTGAGGAGGATTATGCCATGTCACGAAGAGTTGATTCTATCTGTGTCATGGCCATTCGTTTAATCTACCGCGCTATATCATGCAGATGCTTGGGCCATTCCAGTTCTCCGTCTATTGATGGTCTGCAAAATATACGGAACTGGTGGAAAATCATTCAGGGCAGTATTGAAATGCCGGTGTTTGAGGGTGATTACGAGAACTCGCTCAACGAAGACCAGCTATACACAGAGTTACAATGTCTTGGAGCGAGGCTCCAGGACTGTGAAGTTCCTCAGGAGTTTCCCTCTGACTTTGAGGCTACGCTTCATCTGTCAGCAGCAGAGGATCTGTCGCCTGGCCCAACAGATACTGGCATGTCGAGCCCCGTATTCCGTTTCAGCACTCACGATCAAGCCATGTCATGCGCGGATTATGCGTTTGCACATATCACAACTGATGATCGGCTTCTTGAATATGCTATAGCACCAGCAGGAGACAAAAGCACGCCAAGACCACCAAACCCATGGCTAGCTCTTTTGAAGCATATCGCCCAAGACCTCGACCTGGCGGACTGTGCCAATCGCAATGCGTATCGCATGTCCATCATCACCCAAATATTATGTGGAGCTCTACTATGTTCCGAGCCAAACGCACTCGACTTTCTTGATTCATTCATTCATCGTATGCTTGCTCGAGGCGTTTGGCGCGAGGATGCCCTGACACCTTTGCTTTTGTTCTCACGTGTGATCAACACTCTTCAGAAGGAGTTTCTCGAAGGGCGACAAGTTTTTCTGTGTTCGGTCACATTGAATGAGTTCACGTCAAAGGAGAAGTTCTTGACTTCAATTGACGGACAATGCTTGATCATTTTTGGTGGAGAAGCTAGCGGCATGTTATTCAGCGACTGTGTTCCTTTGATTTATAACAGAAACTAAGCAAATGTATCTAATTATTCAACTACTTCCCACTCATAGTTGATTTGCAAGATTCGCTCTCACATTTATGTACATCACGAAAGCTCCACTGCATCAAAACAAGCGCATCAATACCGATGTTCGATATTCCGTCATAACGCGCTCACGGAGACAAAAGTGGCACGGAGACAAAAGTGGCACGGGGACCAAGTGACATCATCATTATCGTCAGGCTATTTGAACGTTACGTCCGGAGCAATATGCAGGACTGCGCGCAGATCCAAACTCGAAACTGGCCAGGTACTAGTTCACGCTATGATGTGGCGGCATTTACACGTTCGGTGGCTCCTGCTTTTACCTTAGTTATATCCTCCGCTTCCACAAGAACAGGCTCGTCTCTAAGTATCAATGGTAAGTATTGTTCGTCATTCAATTGGAACGGAGGTCGACTTACGAGAGCTTATGATTAGGCAAAAGGAAGCAGAGTGCGAACATTGGCAGCGAGGTTGCCACTGCAGCAATCACCATGTACCTCATGACATCGCCGTACTATGTGCCAATTGGGTATTAGTGATAAACCTTATAAGATACAGCAACACGGAATCACGTACCGCCTCACTAATGGCTGAACGTTCAGCAGTCCCCCACTCTGGAACCATACCCAGGAGAGAGCTGTAGATCGTTTCAACATAAGTCGGGTCCGTACCAGCGGGCATGTATTTCCACAAGGCTGAGAGGAAAACGTTGTTGTATATGGCGCCGGCAACAGTGATCCCAATGGCAGCTCCTGTAAAGCGGAAAAGCTGCACGACACCAGTCACTTGTCCCAGTTGCGAAAGTGGAACCGCGAACTGGACGGCTGGGAGAAGAAGCGCTTCTATGATACCGGAACCGATGCCTTGAATGACTTGAACACCAAAAATCTCTCCCATGGTGTTATCGGCACCACGTAGCCGTATCATGACGCCGTAGCCGATAGTCCGAATAACGCATCCAGCCACAATGATCCATTTGTATTGCCTGATCTTGAAGACGATCAGACCAGCAACCATCATGGTGGCGCACTGGACGACGTTCTGAAGGAAGAGGAGAAGGTTCGCTTGGCTGATATCCATATTCCGGGCGGTGACGCCCCAAGAATATAAGTAGGTATGAGATATGTTGGACCCGAAATAGTCCAAAGCACCGATTGCGGCAATAAGGACTATAGTCTTGTTGCGAAAGAAGCTTGGTGCTAGAATGGGATTCGCTGCGATCCAGTTTTCCCACCCAAAGAGAGCGACCAGGCAGATGATTCCCATGACGAGCATTGCGATGATGAATGGTGTTTGGAATGTTGCGAGACCGGTGCCAGCTAGTGTAATGGGCAAAAGAGTGAGGCCAAAGCCAGCAATAATGAACAAATTGCCAACGATGTCAATCTGCGAGAAGAATTCAACAAAACCCATGCTTTCATATCTTCCCACTCGACCACTCGTCTTAGCATGCTCCAGGTAGAACAAAGTGGCGATGAGACAAATCCCGAACGACGGGTATAGAATGTCGAAGATACCGACACCCCAACGCCAGTCAAGGTCGCTCAAGACACGCTCGACAAGTTGGGAAGATATAAAGGGCGTGATTATGTTGGGTAGATAGAACAGCGCGATGCCTAATGTTCGGGACCTCGTGCTCGTGTAGTGAGACATGACGAGTTGTCCCAGCACGAGCAGACCAAATTGGCCCACGGAGCCCAGGACCAAGCCGGCAGCCAGCACGCCAATCGACTTTGACGTGGCTATCAAGGCGTAGGCGATGGTGATGAATACTGTGCAGATGGCAAACGGCACGCCCAGGCCCAAGATGTCGCTGATCTTGGTCAGGGGAGTCTGGATCACGAGGCAGACGATTATGGACGATGCCGAGAGAGTACCGTAGAGCGCGTACCCGTTAAACTCGGATGCGGCGTATTGTTGGTACGTTGGAGATGTGCTGTTGTCCAGGAAGCTGTTCTTCTGTCAGACAGGAAATCTCAGTGGTGCGAGGGAGCATTGCAAGGACCACTATGTTGAACTCACATAACGAACGAAACGAGGCCGAGTCTGTTGCATCATTAGAAACCATCTCCATGTCAGTTGGGCATTTCAATCACGCGAGAACAAGCATCTCTTACGCCGAGAACAAAAGTATTTTCTTCATTCGGGACATGGCCACAGCCTGAACCAGGACTTCTTCAGAGTGCGCTTTCTCAACATCTGGGCCAGGGATGCCAGGGTCGTGGCTCGGTTTCTTTTCCGCGAACGATTTCTTGTTGGCGCTCGTCGCGCCAGTACTGGCGGTACGTTCGAGTCTTTCCGCCATATCGCGCACGATTCCTATGTTGTAACAAAGTAGTCAAAGTAAGAGTCTCTATTGCATGGAGGTGAAATCGCTATGCTAAGGCTGATCCCCAGGGCGCAGCACAAGAGCATGTGCTTGCGTAGCGACAGTATACATAACTTATCATTCGTGCACCCAGTGAGTATACCAGGGTCTAGAACTGATAAGACCACCCGACTAAACTTATCTTGTTCTGTATTACAGGGGATTGCTTAGATAGTTTGTGTTCCCCGCAAAGCGGCATGGCGAGCCTCATTTGGTAATTCTGCGCGCCGGCTTATCGGCGCCAGGCCTAGCTACTCCGGTAACGCATTTCGTATTAGTGCTTGGAGTCACTAACCTAGCTCTTACGGGGAAAGCCCAAGTTGACGTGCGAACAACTGTGAGAACGTTGACGAGGCGTTTGATTGTAATGCGGAGCACGAAGAACATCAGGTCAAGCCTAGAGTCCTGCCTTTCTACAAACCTACCTACATGGTGCTAATGCCCCTTCGGTGGGGATGAAATCGTTAGCTCCTAGAGAGGCACGCAAGCAATTCAACGACACTTGTACAGAAGTGTGCATTACGTCGAAGGAGAGCTGTGAATATTGCGAACAGATTCAATTTCATCATATCACTTCTCGTAGCTTTTCTTTCTTTTCTGGTCGTTTGCCCTTCGCCAAGCTGTTCCGGCACTGCTGAACAGAGTGTGATACAAAATCTACTACTCTCCCCGAAAACAACTAGGTAATGGGAACAATTTTCGTATCCTTGATCGGCTGTTTGGAGGCTCTCCTCCAAATTTCGTCGTGTCAATCTCAATGAGCTCGTCTTGCAAAGTTGCGCAGGTATCCATACTACTCCGCCCGTCTGCCGATTTCTTGGAAGATGCCTTTGACAGCAAATCAATTGCTTTCCTTATGCGCTTTATGGCCAACACATTGGCCTCTGGCATCTCTGTGAAGACGAATCGGAACCATCCTGGTCGGTCACTGCCCGCATACTGTTATAGTCATTAGTTCCAATTAATGCAGAGCTGTGAACAAGAATCTTCTGATTTTCACTTACCTCTCCGGGATTGAGGCAAACGCCATGATCAATGAGATATTGACACAACTTCAATTCCCTACTTTCATTTTTGTCCCCACTGAGAAGGTCCACCCATTGCGACAAGTCGACAAATATGAAAAGGCCAGTATTTGAGGGTTGGTACGGGATACGATACCGCGTCAAGGCCTGTGATGTGCGCAAATATTCAAGTCCCAGCCGTTGACGGTAGACAGAAAAATATTCGTTGATAGCATCAAGATCACCAAGAAGCCGCGTTGCAAGCTGCGCAGAGAAATTGTTGATCCACGTGAACCACCTGTGTCTTCAAGTTAGCGCTCGAATTGTTACTGCAGTCCTTGGTGGTTCACTTACGTGACCGTGTCCGCTGCCGCCCTAAATTCCTCGTTGCGGGTCACCAGGAATCCCAGACGCAGACCGCCCATATTGAAGTCCTTACTTAGGCTATATAGGCAATGTACATGTGATAGACTGCCAGGACTTTCTTCGGGAATGCTGAGAACAGAAGAAAACTGATCCAAAGCCCCAGATTCTGACGAATACTGTGACATTGCATATACCTCATCTGCGACAAGATGCATGCGGTGGCTTCTGCAGAATGTGGAAAGTCTAGCCAACGTGGCTGGAGAGTAGCATCTCCCTTGTGGGTTGGCTGGGTTGCAGTTAAACAGCACTTTGCATCGCACCCCCTTCGCGCTTTGGGTTTTTACCGTCTTCTCCAGCAATGAGAGTAGCTTGGGTGCAGCCTCCTCGCTGAACCGATCCTCCATAAAGCTGCAGGGCACCGGTACGGTATTGACATCGTTGCGAGCACGAAGGTCAAAATCAAGCATGTAGAATGTTGGTGTTGGATAAAGAATGGCCTCTCCGGGATCACACAGTGTCCATGACACAAGATCGATCAAAGAGGTTATCCCATTTGACGCGAGTATGTTGCGGGCAGTCAGAGGACTACTCGGACAGAAGAAACGGTTGAAGAAACATGCCACGACTGAAAGTAGCTCCTCCGTGCCTGATATCGACCCGTAAGGCAAGACTATTGACGGATTTAGTTCATCAAGTTGCTCACATGGAGGGGGGTGTCAATCAGTCGTGTACATACACTGCGAAAAGTTGAAATCGATAGGATGGTTCGCAAAATATTCATCCCACCAATCCTGCATCAAATTGTTTAGTGCACCAGAGAGGTTGATAAGGCCGTCTGGTCGAGTCTTCGGGTCATAAGACGGAAGTTGGTTCACGCGCTGTATCAAACTCCACGCAGGCGCCTTTCCAAGGTTCGCCTGAGCACGGCGCGATGGGGGAAAATCTTCCATGATGCCTCGAACGTGATATTCGTAAATATGAGGGCTTTGTTGGTTTTTCTTTTTCGTGTCTAAGAGATTGCGTACTCTGCACGAGCTTTTGACAGACGTTATACTAGAACTGACATGATAAGTTGACCTTCGTTGTGCTTTACGGAACATAGTGTCAGCGTCGGCTAGCGAGCGAACCACTGTGCTACAGCACGTGGCCCCCTATATTCCCGCCCACCACTGATCCCTAAAAGGGTAATGCTGTCCACCAACTTGGACCCACCCTCCGACGATGGCTGCGGCCAAAGATCGCGACAATGTGAACATCATGGGAGTTTCGTTCCCGATCGTATTATCCAACTTGTCTCTTACATTGGTTGTGCTATTTTGTCAGAGTAACTAAATATAGAGAACAGCCATGTTTTGGACAGCAGCCGTCTTGCTTTTAGCATATGCGCAATATGCATTTGCCAGTTACAATGTAATACAGTCCGCCTACAGCAACAGCACTATTCGCGTAAAGAGCTGGGCAGCTGATGATAGCTCTCTTTGCGATGGGAGGAGCCGACACCATACCGGCTGGGCCGACATATTTAACAAACATACGTTCTTTTGTAAGTGCCGCCGCCGCCGTGCTAGACCACATTGGCTGATATCTACATCCCAATTCCAGGGTTCCACGAAGCTCGAGCTGGTATTAACAATGCACCGTTGCTTCTCTGGGTGCAGGGAGGGCCTGGAGGAAGTGCGTTGGCGGGAATGTTTCTCGAGCATGGGCCATGTCTCGTAGACACGAATGATTCCACCGTTTTCAACCCCCACGCCTGGACCGAGGTCTTCAATGTGGTATACGTAGACCAGCCCGTCGGGGTCGGATTCTCGTATGTTGACGGCAATGACGAGTCTTTTTATCCCAATCGCACCGAGGAGTCAACTCTACACCTTTTAAGCTTTGTCAAGTTATTTTACGAGGCTTATCCCGAGCTGCGATCCCAGGACCTTCACATTTCGGGGGAATCGTATGCCGGTCGCTTCATCCCCCTCTTGGGCGCCGAGATCTTGAAGTTCAACGAGTGGGTGCCTGAAGCTCGTCACCATATTCCTTTGAGATCTCTCATGATTGGAAATGGATGGACGAGTCCCAAAGACGTTCTTCCCGCCTGGTACGATGTAGCCTGCTACGAATACCGCGGTTACCCTCCACACCTCGACCAGTCTGTATGCGACTATCTTCTTCCTTTAGTCGATAAATGCAAAACAGCTCTCAAGACATGCGCCGCTACACGAGACGTTGATATGTGCATTGGTACGAACTCGATTTGCAAAGAACAGTTTGCAGACATTGTCGAAAACAACACTACTCGGAGTGCTTTTGACCGAAGACTGCAGGATTGCAATGAAGATGGAACTTGTTTTGGAAAGATGCCCCCACTGATTGAATATCTCAACTCACCCAAAGTGCACGAATTGCTTGATCTGCAGTATATGACGGGCGGCATGAAGTCAAATTGGTCGCTTCTGGACTTGCCAACGGCGAATAGATACATTGTCGCTGGCGACTATCATTCTTCCTCTGTCCGGGAATTGGAAGATGTATTGAATCATCTCCCAAAATCCAAGGGACGCCCAGTAGATGTTCTCTACTATGTTGGCGTGGCGGATATTGTTTGCAGCCCCCTCGGCGTGCAGCAAACACTGAAAGGCCTTCAGTGGCGGGGCAATGTCGAGTTCAACGCTGTGCCGTGGGTAGACCTACTGTACAGAACGGCGACCGACGGCCCCGGTGGCCGGATCAAGAGTGCGAAATCATTGACACTGATAGAGCTTGAAGAAGCCGGACATCTGGTAAGTCGGCCCCTCCAATGTTGTTGGCATTCTCTCCACAAAGCTGATCTCAGGTTGTAGGTTCCGCTCGACCAACCAGCAATGGCACTACAAATGGTGAAAGACTGGTTGAGTTACCTACAGACTGGCGTCCCATTGAGCAGCATGAAATCTGGTGGAAATTATGGCGGAGCTGTTCAAAGCAAGGGCAAGTTGGTGGTTCAGGAGCTTTGATCGAATGACAACATGACTTCCTCCACCACATGAAACCTTGAGAATGAGTTTTAGATGCCAAAAGACCCTTCAACCAAGAGACCATTTTAATTGATGTTATTTGCACCTTCTCTGAGTACGCGTATATTGATGACCGCTCTCATATCTCTTCACTTGGCATCTCCGACTGACGATATTATTAGAAACATTTAAGAGCCAGTTCTGATTTTCAGTGATCCGCATCACCTAGCGGCGTCCAAATACCAGCCTCAACATCCGATCTGATCCGACCACTTATCTTAGGGTCAGGCACGAATATTTCAGACGCCTCCAACCATTTGGCCTCCTCTGGCGTATCCTCACGTCCGTACGCATAGTTCTGCCACGGGTACCTCCCATACAAGTCCAGCGGCGGCTTGTGCACATCCATAAGACACGAGATCCAGAACGTGCCCCGAGTAATGTCACAGGGGCTCTTGGGACCACGCTCCTTCAACATATTTGGAAAGCCAAAGAGGTGCCACCGCTTGTCAGGCTCGTCGCGGTACGGATCGTGCGTCTTGAACGTGTGCTCGACGAGCTGCCTCGTCTCGTCCGTGAACGCGACGCCCTTCTCAGCCATCTTCTCGTGGTGCCACAGGGGCGCGCCAAACCATAGGCGTACGAACACAAAGTAGTCCAGTGAGACCGTGTGCCTCCAGCGGGCCCACGACGCCGGGTGCGCGTCGGCCGGGACGCGCTCTACCAGCTGTCCGAGGTAAGCGGTAGAGAACTCGCCAAAGTGGGTGTACGTCCACCGCACATCGACGCCCTCAAATAGGGCGCGCGGGCCCTGGTCGACGATCAGAAGGAGGCCCAGGGCGTGAACGGGGAACTCTGGGTCTTCGGGCGGGGGAAGAAAGCTCAAGAAATCAGGGATGCGGTCGAGGCCGACAAGACTCAAGGCCTTGAGAGCTGGCCACAGTTTGCGCCTGAGAATTGAAAGATCGACCTCGCGCTCGAACCAAATGGTATCAATGGCCTTGCCGAAGTCTATAGGCTCGCTCTTGGAGAAGGGAATCCATTCGTTCACCATATACTTGAAAAGCTCTGGTGTGAGCAGGTTGTTCAGTTCTGTGGCCATGTCGTAATCTCGAAAAGTGATGGCTGACTTTTTGATACATGAATGTGTGCAGATGTTGTCACCTTCTACGGGATTCTTCAGGCTTATCTGCGATGCGTTGAGCCGTGTGCTGACGCCGTATACCGAATTCCGGCAGCTTTAAATTCCGATGCGCTAATCGGGCGAAGAAGCTTGCTCTTCGGCGATCTATTCAGGCAGGTCATGCCGAATTCAGTGCCAATCAAAGCATCCGATCCGTTACCGAAAAGGTCTAGTCCCATCATGTTATGGTGCTGGACGGCACCAACAGGCAGCAACTAGACGGGCCTCATACGATAGCTACAGGCAGTCCGATCAATCCAGAAATAGTACCTCGTAGCTGTTTCCCAGACACTCCCCGCTCTTGGTCGGAAACGTAGCCGAAGCCATTGATGCGCCACTTGTGGCTGGTGCACTGTGGCAGCTCTTGGGTGACACACGAGAAAGGTTATCAAGTCTGTTTATTCACACATTATTATCTCAGAAGTAGAGCATCTTCAACTCTTTACTTAAGAAACTGGTCGCATAAGCAAAAGTCTAAGTATTTCGTATATTATATTCACAAGCCTCCGCTATTTCTTGTTTTCATTCTTTTCCATTTCGAAAAATATTCATTTTGAAAGTGTTATGATAGGAGTAATAAATTCGAGAACAAAACATATCCTTTTCTTCAGTAGAGTAATATGTGAAATATCAAAAATACGTCAGTACTCAAGCAGACCTCTCTCATTGTGCTTTCGTGATACACTGCCCACAATACCCGCAAACAGTCGAGCAAGCCGTGTAGTCCACTATACTATCGTCCCAAAGGCCAGCACCAACGCTGGACTCGTCGGAATCGGAAGACTCACTGTCATCTTTCTCATTCATCGAGAGCCACCTCTCTTGGGTCGCCGGGGATAGCGCATCGCCTGCATTGGGAAGCTGGTAGCGAAACTGAAGCAGTCCCAGTTGGTCTTCCATGTGACAGACCTCAAACTTCCTCTCCTCGATCCGCTCAACTGTCTCCCTGATGCGACGGATGACGGAAAGAAATCTTGCGATGTCATCGGAGTGAGTATTTTCCCATTCCAGGACTTTGTCGCGAACGTTGTGTATCTTGACATCCCGGAAAACGCCACTTTGGTGATGCGCCAGAATGAAGTTGTGGAGCTGCGTCAGCCAAAGTCGCGGGAATTCTTGGCTC
This sequence comes from Neopestalotiopsis clavispora, assembly GCA_014621435.1. Taxonomy (NCBI): domain Eukaryota; kingdom Fungi; phylum Ascomycota; class Sordariomycetes; order Amphisphaeriales; family Sporocadaceae; genus Neopestalotiopsis; species Neopestalotiopsis clavispora. The sequence goes on from JAANBA010000018.1 coordinate 230,374, forward strand.
ATCGTGTCTTGATCCTTCTTCCACTCCGCTCTGGTTTTGAGATCGAAGAGCAGATCATGAGGGATCTTCTTGCCCACATGTTTGATTTTTATCTCAACATCGTCAGTGGCGGCAGTCGGCGATTCGCTGACACCAACATCATTAAAGGAAGATAACAAAATTTCAATGGTAGCCTGAGATGCTTCAAGAGCCTGGCGCTGGGTTTGATGTTTCTTTACTAAATTCGTTGCATCTGGAATATATCCGTCTGCCTCAAAACGGACAAAAAACTGAAGCCCACCGAGTGTATATCGCAAGACTCGCTGATGCGATGTTGATGAGATGATGTCTTGGTCCCACTTAGTGTATGCTTCAGGGAATGTGTGGCCATACCCTTGAATACCCGTGATCATTTCGGTCGGCGACTTTTGGCGGCGAATGAGAAATACCGTGTTGCCCACTTTTTCGACGAGCATTCGGAACGGTTTCTCTTCGCCGCGAACAAAGCGCAAAAGGTTTCCAAGAGTACTACTGCAGGCGACAATGTCGACCGCGTTGCTTCCGCATACTTGAGGAGACTCCTGCATGGCGGCGAGGATGGCAGGTTCGATTGGGTGTGCTGGGTATCTGGCGGCGTTTCGGTCACGCAGATATTCGCCACTGTCTGGAGGCAGTCGCTGGGCCCGCGGCGGTGGCGACCACTCGGGGGGCATGCCTGGGTAATCACGATTAGTTGCTTGCAAGACAATATGCGTTCCTCAAGGACTTGCCTGGAATGAGCATTTCGGGGGCTCGCGCATTTGTCCAGTTCCAAGACGCAACAACACTGCAGTCGGTGATACGAGTGGTAGTTTCACAATGCTCAAGGTCTCTTGAGAACATCTGGGCTTTGTACTTGTCGATCAAGGGGCCGAATGGTAGTTCAGGAAGCTCTGGCTGTCCCTGTGGCTCAGGGCGGCCGAATGTTCCAAATGGGCCTCGCCGAGACCCACGCCAGTTGCCCCGTCCCCTACGAGGGTATTGCTGAGCTACGCCAAACATGGTCTGTAGAAGAATCGGTGCACGGGTTCGTAGACGCAACGAAAATTGGGAAGAATTCGTTCGAGTTTCTAAACGGAATTAGAAGAAATTGGTCTGACAGATATTACGAATACCCGTTGAAGAGAGTGGTGGGAAAGTATATACGGAGAGACTGTGATATTGATGATTCGCCTATGCTTGTGGCCTGATTGTTGTTCGCTTCTATTTGCCCTGTCTGGTCCTGATATGGGGAACCTATCATACATCAGACTGGCCTACGTAAGGTTGGGCAGAGGGACGTCGCATCTGCCGAAAGGAGGGGTAAAAAGCGTTTCCTTTGGGTTGGGATGTCTTAATTGACTTCTTTGGCTTTCTTCACTCTCTGAAAATACTGCATTATCTTGTTTGTGGTCTTGTTTCTCTGCTTTCGGTATGATCTTGGCGTTCTAGACCATCGCCGAACGGTAGGCCTCCTGCATTTATAGTGATATCATTCTGTCCGGCCTCCAATATGCAGGCTGCCCAACTGCTCCAAATAGCCAATAATGGACCGTGGAAGTACTATCTTGTACTTCGTAGCCAAAGCCCAATAGAGCCTAAATTACTAGTACTACTATTTGCTTTTTCTCTTTTCCTTGTTTTTCTTTTCCTTTCTTTTCTTCTTTTTCTTTTCTTCTCTTCTCTTTCTTTTCTTCTCTTCTCCTTTTCTCTTTTTTCTCTTTTTCCCCTTTGTAATAATAGTAAAATATGTCAGAGGGGGTATTTTCCTGGTCTGACATAATCAATAGTTGTTTTCATGCCCACAATTGATCACTATTCAACGCAACCCACGATGGATCCAGCAGGAACCACGACCGAGACTCGAGACAACAGTCGTATAATTCGATTGACCAAGGTATTCAAGGCCATACTGAATGGTAAACGAAGCATCGCGGATTCTGGTTCAGCAAAATTGTTCTTGGAAGCTGTTCGAAGCCAGGAGAATCCGACCACGTGTATTGAGCAAATTCTGGCCAGCAAGCATGGATTGACTGCCGTACAAGCCAGTGTTCGGGCTGATCTGTCCCTCCCCTTCCTCAAAGAGAATACTTTGGGACTCGTTCAGTATCTGTCTCAGCCGTCGATCAGAACCTTGTGTGCAGGCCAGTTTCTATGGCAGATGCTGGTGTCAATCGTCGATCCTCCTACGGTTTGGAAAGCACTGGTCAATGACTACAAAGTGCTTGAGGAACAATGGCTAGAGCCCTTTGCTTGGATTGCTCTGGAGATTGTGTCCAACACTACGGATCAAGGTCCTGACCTGTGTGCGGACGTGCAACTCGTTCTCTCCTCAGGTAGACTTCAGAAGGCGGAATCACATGGGCTCCGTGATCTGGCTTACAAACTTCAGAACGTCGTTGATATCAGATCTCAAGGAAACTCAAATTCTCTGGAGTATTGCGCCGGAGGAAGACACGACAATGACTTTGCCGACTTCCGAAAGATTGCAATCTATCCAACCTCAGACGAGCTCATGTCCACTCAAAAGCCGTACTATCTTCGCCTTGATGAGGTCTTTGACTCCGAAAGTTCCAATGTCGCAAACGTTCACCTCGAGAATCAGTTTCGTTTGATGAGAGAAGACATGCTCGCCGAGATTCGACATGACCTACAAACTGCTACAGAGAAGAAGAATGGGCGCCGCCGCACTCTCAAACTGGGAGCCCTGCGTCTCGCTGGAATCGATTGCGGCAACGAGCGTCGTGGCAAAAAGGTCTCTTTGACTTTTTTCTGTGGTAGAGGTATTGAGGACTTGCTCAAGGTACACCCGGCTCATCGGAGGCAGTTCTTGATGGACAATAAGCACTACTTGAAACACCTCTCATTTGGTGCGTTCATCTGCGACGATCGAATCTTGGGATTTGCCTTCCTCCAGAGAGAAGTGGAGTTGATGTGCACTGATGAGCCACGTGTTTGCCTCCAGTTCACCGATAGCCATAGCTTGAAGACTGCCCTTCAGACGTTGAGGACTCCCAAAAAGGTTGATTTTGTTGTTGTTGATACCCCAGTATTTGCGCATGAACCAGTACTTGAGGGCCTGAAAGCACTGCGCGAATTGCCTCTGGGAAACGCGCTCATTTGTCCGTCAGCACGACACATGCAAAATGAGGTTTCTGTTGCCCCTCGACTCCAGAGTATGATTTCTGAGCTTCGGTCTATGGGAAGTGACGGCTGCGTCATAAAGATCGGTTCCAAAAAGGTCCAAGTAGACCAATCTCAGATCAATTCGTTTGTGTCTGCCATCACCCAAAGCGTATCACGGATCCAAGGGCCACCAGGTTAGTCGCCTTCATTGCTCCCTAACAAATTGGTGCCGCTGGACTGACCTGATGCACAGGCACTGGAAAATCATTCGTGGGCTCATGGGTAGCAAAAGCCATGTTTGACCATTCGAATGTCCGCATCCTCGTCATAAGCTACACAAATCATGCCCTGGATCAATTTCTAGAAGACTTACTGGACGTTGGGATTCCAGCTGACGTGATGGTCAGACTGGGGTCCAAGTCCACGGATCGTACTGCGCCTCTGCTTCTGTCCCAGCAGAAAGACGTCTATCGGCGCTCAAAGGATTCATGGCATATCATGGATGATCTCAAAACTCAAAGGGCCGGATTGGACGAAATTCTGAAGGAGAAATTCAACACCTACCAGAGCTTTGCAGTTTCCTTCGACATGTTGATGGAGTATCTAGAGTTTTCTGAAGACTACACAAAATTTCACGAAGCGTTCCAGGTTCCCCGAGAAGAGCAGAGTTGGAAGCGGGTTGGCAAGAAAGGGAAAGACGTCCAGTCGAATTACCTCTTCTCGCGATGGCTGGCGGGCCAAAACCCCGGTAGCTTCGTCAAGAATGTGCCGAAAGATTGCGAGGAGGTATGGGACATGGAGCCACCAAGTCGGAAAGTCATCCACGGCAAGTGGATGCATGAGATCATTGAGGAGCATGCTGACGCAGTTGAACACGTTGCGCATTTGTTCAATACCACACAGGAGCGTTTGGATGACATGCATAACTCAAGGAATGTCAGTATTCTGAGCTCTCGTCGACTTATTGGTTGCACAACCACGGCCGCAGCCATGTACAATGACGTTATCCGAGCCGCTGAACCAGATGTAGTGATCGTCGAAGAAGCTGGTGAAATCCGGGAGGCACACATCTTGACGGCTTTGGCACCATCGGTCAAACAATTGATCTTGATAGGCGATCACAAACAACTTCGACCAAAGGTGGACAACTATGCCTTGACTGTCGAAAAAGGCGACGGCTACAACCTCAACATGTCCATGTTCGAGCGAATGATCCACCAAGGACATGAGTACACAACTCTGTCCAAACAGCATCGGATGCATCCAGAAATATCGTGCCTACCTCGCGCGCTTACATACCCAAGTCTCATGGATGGATCAACAACGTCCAAGCGCCCCTTGATCAAAGGCTTACAGGACAGAGTCATTTTCATTGACCACGATCAGACGGAGACGGCAAGCTCTGCTCTCAGTGATCGGCGGGACCCCAAAGCAAGCTCTAGCCGGCAAAATGAATTTGAGGCCCAAATGGTGCTCGGCATCGTAAGATACCTTGCTCAACAAGGCTACGGTACGGACAAGATGGTAGTTCTCACTCCATACTTGGGCCAACTTCGGCTTTTGCGCGAGATATTGAAGCAAGACAATGATCCCATTCTCAATGATCTTGACTCAGCACCCCTGCTGCAGGCCGGTCTGCTTACGCCGACGGTGTCTAGACTCGAAAAACGCCCACTCCGTCTCTCAACAATTGGTGAGTTGTCTTAGGTGAAGTACCCTTGGGGACGCAGAGCTAATTATTGTAGATAACTATCAAGGTGAAGAGAGTGATATCACAATTATATCCCTCACTCGAAGCAATCCTCAGAACGAGATTGGGTTCATGTCGGCCCCGGAGCGCTTGAATGTCATGATCACAAGAGCAAGAAATTGCCTTATCATGATCGGCAATATGCATACATTTCTGGTCAGCAAGAAGGGGTCCACTACTTGGAAACCCTTCTTCCAGATTCTGACAGAACGAGAGCATGTGTACAATGGATTTCCAGTCAAGTGCGAGAATCATCCAGAAACAGAAGCAACAATGAGCACGCCAGCAGACTTTCAGATATACTGTCCGGATGGCGGATGTGCAGAGCCATGGTGACTATTCCTTGCAATTGACTTTCCCAAGCACGAGGCTGATTATGATGTATAGTGGGGTAAAACTATCCTGCGAATTGCATGCATGCAAGCGGCGTTGTCACCCGGTGGTTGATCACACCAAAATTGAATGCACCGAGAGGGTCAAGAAGACATGCGACAGGCGGCATGAGACCCGTATACCGTGCTTCAAGTCCAAATCAACGTGCCACAAGTGCATCGATGAAGATCGAGAAACCGAGAGGCGAGTGAAGCGTGATCTTGACCTAGAGCGACGGCGAGCCGCACGGCAAGCCGTCTACGCAAAGGATCTTCAAGAGATACAGGATGAAATTGAACATGAGCGACGTACTATGAAGTATGCCGCAGAAGACGAAACACAGAAAGCTCAGCTTGCTCAACAACGGCAGGAACTGGCATCTCTAAAGGAGACAGTCAAACGTCACCAGGCCATGAAAAAGGCAAAACAAGCGCGTGATCTGTCATCAGCAGAGACCGAGAAAAGATTGCACTCTCAACAGAAGAATGAGAAATCCAAAGAAACATCTTCCAATGATGCCGTCGATATCCTAGACAGTGCTCAGGGGCAATGGGACTACCTCAAACAGTTTGAAGGCGCCACGAGTAAACCTCTGGATGAACTTATCGGGATGATCGGTCTCGAGAACGTCAAACTAAAGTTCTTGGAAATTAAAGCAACGGTTGATACAAAGGTACGTGAGAACATATATGAAATGAACCACCAAAAGTCTTTGTGTACCTGATTGCTATACTGCCCTGTTTTTCTTCCTTTCCAGTTTTCTTTTCCATTTTTATTGGCTATTTATATTATTTTTATCTCTTTTCAGCTTAAGTAAAAGAAAAGAAACGAGAGAAACCGCTATATTCCCTATATTTGCAAATACGGAGACTCTTGCCTCCTCAGTGTATGTTCAATATGCGCAGCGAGTACTGACTGGGAGTTTTATAGATCCGGCAAAACGTCGAAGTCTCAAAACAAAGATACGGCTGTTCTTTTCTTGGTAATCCAGGCACAGGTAAGTTACTATAGGTCTAAGAATAATTACCAACTACAAGAAATCTCTTCCCAGCAGTACTTAGCTGACCAACCACGGCATGTAGGCAAAACGACTGTCGCAAGACTGTACGCTGAGTTTCTTGCAACTTCAGGTGTCATACCAGGTTCAATATTTGAGGAGACCAGCGGATCTAAGCTTTCCAACATGGGAGTCACTGGATGCCAAAACATGGTAGACACGATGCTTGAGAAAGGAGGCGGTGTTATATTCATTGACGAAGCATACCAACTGACTTCTGGTAACAGCCCTGGCGGCGGTGCTGTTCTGGACTACCTGCTTGCAGAGGTTGAAAATCTGATGGGAAAGATTGTCTTTTTGCTCACTGGATACAAGAAGCAGATGGAGACCTTCTATGCTCACAATCCCGGTATCCCTAGCCGTTTCCCGATCGACATGGAATTTGTTGACTACACCGACGAAGAACTTCTCGAGATTCTTGACCACAAAATCCGCAAAGGATGGAGCGGCGCAATGCAATGCGAAGAAGGCATTTCGGGACTTTACGGACGCATAGTCGCCAGGAGGATTGGACGCGGTCGCGGTCATGAGGGATTTGGAAACGCCAGAACCGTGGAGAATGTCCTCGACCAAATCGCCAGACGCCAAGCTACACGAATCTCCAAGGCACGACGTAAGAAGCTCAAGCCAGATGACTTCCTCTTCACCAAAGAAGATCTCATCGGTCCGGCTCCATCAGAAGCATTGTCGAACTCCACAGGCTGGAAGAAGCTGAGTCAAATGATTGGACTTGAGTCAGTCAAGGAGACGGTCAAAGTTCTGCTTGACAGTATTCAAGTCAATTATGAGCGTGAACTAGCGGAAGAGCCGTTGGTGGAGTACACCCTCAACAAAGTCTTTCTGGGAAATCCGGGCACCGGTAAAACAACAGTGGCAAAGCTGTATGGCGCAATACTGGTGGATCTCGGACTCTTGTCCAACGGCGAAGTAGTGGTCAAGAACCCCTCCGATTTCGTCGGCGCCGTTATTGGTGGGTCCGAAAAACAGACCAAGGGTATTCTTGCATCCACAGTTGGAAAGGTACTTGTCATTGATGAAGCATATGGCCTGTACGGAGGTTCCACTGGACCTGGTGCACAGAATGACCCTTTCAAAACTGCCGTCATCGATACGATCGTGGCAGAAGTGCAATCCGTGCCAGGCGATGACAGATGTGTTTTGCTCCTTGGGTACAAAGATCCAATGGAGGACATGTTCCAAAATGTCAATCCAGGTCTCAGTCGCCGTTTTCCCATGTCAACGGCTTTCCACTTTGGAGATTTCAGTCAGGCCCAGCTGGAACAGATTCTGGAAATGAAGCTCAAGCAAAGTGGTTTCGAGGCAACAGGGGAAGCAAAGAAAGTCGCGCTGGAGATGCTCGACGCGCGCGGAACCGCCCGAACTTTGGAAACGCTGGTGAGATTGATATCATCCTAAATGACACGAAAGCGCGCCATCAGAAGCGGTACTCTTCTGGCCGGACGAAATCTTCCACGCTTCTGGAGGCAATTGATTTCGATGAAAACTTCGACCGCGCTGAAAAGACTGAGACAAACGTTGCAAAGCTCTTTGAAGGAACGGTGGGCACAGAAGAGATCATTGCCAAACTTGAAGGCTACCAGGAAACCGTCCGCGACCTCAAGGACTTGGGTGAGGATCCAAAAGAGAGCATACCCTTCAATTTTTTGTTCAAAGGTCCACCAGGCACGGGAAAAACGACCACTGCCAAAAAGATGGGCAAAGTCTTCTACGACATGGGCTTTCTGGCTACCGCAGAAGTTGTGGAATGCTCTGCCAGCGATCTTGTTGCGCAGTACATTGGCCAGACTGGTCCAAAAGTACGGCAGTGCCTTGATAAAGCACTTGGGAAGGTCCTTTTCGTTGATGAAGCCTACCGTCTGGCGGAGGGCCACTTTGCTCAGGAGGCGATTGATGAATTAGTCGACTCCGTCACGAAGGACAAGTACTTCAAGAAGCTCATCATTATCCTGGCAGGCTACGATTCCGATATTGACCGCCTAATGCTTGTGAATCAGGGGCTCACATCACGGTTTCCTGAGACGGTATACTTTAGGAGCCTGAACCAAGACGAGTGCATTGCCCTAATGGGGAGTGTCCTGTCTGAGAAGCAGAGAAGTGTTGAGAAAAAGAACAAGAATATTTCATTCAATTTCTCGACTCTCCTCATGCCAACCACAATATTTCAAGACAAACTCGGGGCATTGTTCTCGACTCTGATCAATCAATCAAGTTGGGCCAGTGCAAGGGACGTGAAAACGTTGGCAGTGGCGATATTCAACAAGGTGGCCAAGTCAGGAAGGAAAGGAGGTGCAAGAATATTTGCCGTCACAGAGGAAATGATCATTGGTGAGCTTGAAGCAATGTTTGAAGAACGATCAAAGTGCAATGTGCAGTCGTCATCTCGGGCCAGTGATAGTGATCTGTCAGCATATCAAACTCAGCCTCTTGCGAGCCGCCCAGTAGTCAGAGACACGTCCGCCAAGAGTCAGTCTGTGACGAAGGAAGACGAGCCAAGTGCGCCTCCGCCTCCAAACAGTTCCAATGACGCGCCAAAGTCAATGGGACAGCATCTTCCAGTGCGCGACAGCCGTCAGCCCAAGCGCGACGCTGGTGTGAGTGATGAGATTTGGGAACAGCTCCAAAAGGACGCCCAAGCTGCTCAACAGCGTATTGAAGAAACTAAGCGCCTCCGAAAAGAAATGCAAACAGTATCCGAGGTCAACAGAGAGAAAATTGTCAAGAGGCTCTTGGAAGAGGAGCGCAAACAAGCTGAAGAGCTCGCCAAACAGAAGGAGCTCAAGGAGAGGGGAGCATGTCCGGCGGGATTCGATTGGATCAAGCAGGCTACAGGGTATCGCTGCGCTGGGGGTTCACATTTCATTCCGGAATAGTAGGGTTTCTAGTTTATCTATCTTTCGACTCATAGTATCTTGTGCGGGGAAATTTGAGGCTGCATACGTAAAAATAAAACAAATATTCTAACAAGATATAAACGTAAAATATGTAATATTTATTATATGAAAGAATTTTTTGTAATTTAACTTAACTATCTATATTAATATATATATAAGTTAGATTAAAAATTTAAAATTGCTAATACGTAGAAAATAATGTATTCTCCGCGGAATAACACTATTTTTACGGCCACACGTAGTATATACAACCTGAATGGAGATCCAGAAATAACCGGAGCGATGCATAGTGGTACGATCATTGATCGCCTATGTGAAGTCACGACTTACGACGTAACATACACATCTATGAATGGTACCACCGTTCATTTCGACCCTCGAATTAGTAACACAACAGCCTCTATATTGAAATTGCCACTTCAGCACATGACCTCGCTTGGCTGCCATAAGGAAGGTCGATCTGATCTTTGAAAAAAAATTGAATAAGAAAGATCTTCTATGTTCTACAGATTCACAAGACGGGCATTCGGAAAAAGAATCACCATTCGGGCAATCCGAGTTCTTGGAAACATGTAATTTGTCTACAATCGCGTCATGTAGAGAAAGCATGCATGTGCACTAAAGGGCGTCTAGGAGCTAGGCACCCGAGGCTGCCTAACGGTCAAAACAGGGGCCTGTGTAGTTCGTTAGATCGGCTAGTACACGCTCCAGGGAGCTCTTCCTACAGCGGCCACGGGTGCCTAATCTCAATACCACTTAGTACGTTGATGCGATAAGCGCTACCACCAGATAAATAGGCCATGGGGCATCTCATCAGAGGAAGAATTCCGTTTCTCTCGAGATATGAAATTGTTTGCACTATACATTGAAATATGGGATACTCTGAAATTGCTTGCCAAATTTGCGGCGTGAGTTTCAACATTGGTCGCATTCGCACACCGACGGAGCCACGGTCAGCGGGATGGAACTACAATGGACGCTACCCGGGCAGCTATGTTCGTCGGCATTCCGAGTCGAGCAGGTTCTGTCCGCCATCGGCCGGGTGCATGGTCGTCAATCGCCGCGACCGTGTTAATCACCACACCGAGGTGCCAGACTATGCCGTTGCCGACGACGACGACGACGACGACGATGGCGATGCAAATGACAATGATTATGTGCTTCAGTCATCGGAAGACCTAGATGACCCTTATGAGTACGATTCGCAGTACGAGACCGAGTCAGACACCGCCACGGACGATGATGGCGATGCCATGTCGTGCTCTTCAGGCTCCTCGGGCTCCTCGGAGACATACAGTGCTTTTGTCCAAAGTCTGGCTCCTGCTCCGATACCATCCGAGGTGATGATTCCGGAGCACGATGCGCCAGAGAATGGGGAGGACTTCCAGGAGCATATCGCCGGTGGACTCGGATGCCAGTGGAACAAGCAGAGCATCCTCGAAGGCGCGTTCAATGGACATGCGATTTCTGCAGAGGAAATGCGCGGATGCACCACTCTCCAATGCTTTGTCCCCAAGGAAGAGGATTGGGAATCCGAGTCTGACGACGAGGAATACGAAAGGTCTGGCAAATTCTTCCTTAGCGGTCTCTGCGATGCCTCCCCCAGCCGGGACATGGATTGGCCTGAAGCATCTCCCGATCGACATGGCTGCTCAACGCTAAAAGCTGATAACACATTTTATAACATGGAAACAGCCGGAGAGTATTGTATGCCATTTCATCCGACGTGTCTCGAAGTATTTAAACGTGCATCATTGATGCGAACCGGCGCCATCGATTACGAGGGGCTGATCAATTGGTGGATCGTCGAGGCCGGGGATGGCTGTGAGGTCTTCCCGCGCGATCCCGCTGTCAATCACCAGCAGTGGTTCGAACATGTCGACGGCGACGAATTCTTGGCCGCCAACCCCTGCTTTGCAACCAAATTGCAGTCAATTCTTGCCGCCGCGGACCGAACTGGCGACACTACTTTCACGTACGATACACCTGTATTTGTCGAAAAGCTACACACGTCTAGCGATGTATTTGCCCGGCTACCACGAGAGCTGCGGTTCATGGTCCTGGATCAACTCGAGTCTGGGGATGTCGCAAATCTCCGGGCGGCCTCTCGATCATTCTATCAACTACCCCAATCGTTCTTCCGTGCGCTGACTCTGAGAGAGATGCCGTGGCTCTGGGAAGCATGGTGCGACCTGGAATACTCTCAATGGGCGTACACCGGGGCATCTGAGCTGCGCTACGATGACGAACAGCACGCGGAGAGGACACGCCCAATCCGCGAAGCGCAGCGTATTCTCCAAGAAGAGGCTCGCAACGCTCCAGAAGAGGATATGCATCGGGGCGTGATCCTCGCTCTTCAGCAAGTTATAGACAAGGAAGAAGAGGAGCGATATGCTGACACTATCATGGCACCCTTGCAGGTGTCCCAAAAGACAGATTGGTACCGTCTGCGCTGCGAGCTTGCGCGCAGCAGAACCAGCCTGCTTGGCTTGAAAAACAGACGCCGTATTTGGACCGACTGCGATGAGATCCTCGATCGAATTGCACGGTACCGCGGTGACGGGACCATGATCTTGGGCCAGATGGCCGACGCCCGCGAGGTAGCTCGAGTGGCTATGGAGCGAAGGATAGAACAAAATCGGCGATGGCATAACTATTGTGGAGCTGGCCGACCGGGAACTTATAACTTCGACGACTGGGCTTAACGCTGTCTGGCCAAGAAGGCGAAAGGGATTACCGTCACGATAGCTGGTGAAGTCTTTTGCAAGAGAAACATTATAAACTAAGATAACCACACTTTAATAACCATGCAGAAGTCTATATCTGGATATATTAGAATTTTATTTTTATTTTATATTATTTCCTTTATAATATTTTTTATTTAATTTTCTTTTTTTCTAAAAAAATTTGCCCAAGAAAAAAAATAAAGCAAATTATTTTATTTCGAAAAGATTTCTTACCGAACGGCTTTTTTTTTAAAANNTTTTTTATTTTTATTTTTCTCCATATCATAATTTTTATCAATGCGTAAAGTTTTGCTTATTTAATGCATTTATTTTTAATTAAGGAAGTCGCAAGGCTCCCTTTATTTAGAGTCGGGCGCAGTTTGCATCAGGCTAATATGCTATAGTCTCGCTTAGGATAAGGCTGGAGTCCGTGTTGAGGTTATCGTGATGAAGGCAAGTCTGTTTGAGAGCCTTCATCTAAGTCTCTCGAAATTGACGCCTGACTTGAAAAAGCAGCCAACGAGTTGTATTTCCAAACTACCCAAGTACATGAGGGTTTTCAACCTCTGTGATCTGCTGGCACTGCACCTAAGTCCTGACCGAAACCTCAAGTAAAGCCAAAAAAGCACGTAAACCCGCTCCAGGCAGCACGCGGTCGAGCAACAAGGTTAAAGAAGGGAAGGAAATCAGCCATTCATGCCACAGATAACCTTCGAGATGCTTGGAGCATCGCTACGCCGCTGCATTCTCGGCGTCAGAAGTGAACTCCGAAAAAATAACTATATAAAGGTGCCTCATCCCCCCTCTGTTAGGTAGTTGCGTTTAGAAATCCGTGTCTTTACTCCCACACTTTCACGCATGTGTATTCCATTCATACAAAGCAGCAAAGACATATGAGCCGCCAACGCATTTGTCGGTTCTTTCGACTTTTTGAAGACGCAACCAACTCCACAACAGTCGTATCATCACAACTCCTTCACTCCAGCACCCTCAAACCTATTCATCCACGCGCAATCACCCACAATGCAGATGACCAAGGTTTTTGCCTCCGGCGTCGTTGTCGCAAGTATCACAGCAGCATCGCCGGTCACGCCAGATGGCAAACAAACGCCGAGATTCAACGTGGCGCAGGCCGATAGCAACAACGACGACGCACATTTCCAACTCTTTGGACGTTCCCTTACTCTCCCTTTCAACAGCACCAATATGCAACAGCATGGGGCCAGCCGGAAACAGTTGAACCTCACGAAACAGAAGAGGTACAGACGGCACCTGGCGGCAGCGGCTGAAGATGAGGGACGACCAGGCAAGGTTCCTTACAGAAGGTTCCCAGAATGCTACGTGAAGTGTTTCGACTCGGAGGGCGTCACCTCCAAGACTTCGATGTTCATCGGCGATATTCGTGATCTTACAGTCCATGAATTCTGCGTATCTCAGGACGGGTGGGTGGGGGGATGGATTTATGACTACCTCCTACCCTGCGTTCGCGGAGGATGTGATCACTGCGACCCTGAGTGCGGTATAGCTTCAGGGAAGGTATACGAAGGTATCTGTGGTCACAGTTTCTGGGACGGTGGGCCCTAGTGAGTGAGTCGTGGATATCCAACCGACTTGCGAATAAGCTACGACCTGAAATTCGGACTTTCCAAGTGCAGACGCAACCTTGCATAGGCTACAAAATGTGACTAGCTCGATTACTTAGATAATTCCTGTTGAACTCAGGACTGCTTGAACGTCTACCTAGCCCCAACCATTACACCTTGGTGAAGCATTGTTCCTAATCTATCAAGTTGATGGTCAAGTAACATGCTTCAGCCATGCGTCTAGCGTATCGATAGAAATTATTCAGCAATCACATCATTATCGTCGTAGTGTCGATAAACACCCCAGTCTTGATACTTTTGTCTTCTGTCACTGGCAAGATATGCAGCAATGTTTGGTCGAGCCTTGACATCTTCCGTGTGCTTGAACACCTGGTCGTATTTGCCACTTTCTCTCGCCTGCTCGATTGCCTTGGGAAAAGCATAGGTTGTACCGTCCAATGCCTACGCGAGACAAAAGTCCGCATGGTTAACCTCTAATTTCACTGATTGAAAGCCTGGCAAAGGGGGACTTACTTGGAACAAGACTAGATCGGCATACGTGAAGGTGTCTCCGAGCAGCCATGACCCTTTTCCGCGATCTTCACATGCCAAGACTCTTTGCCAGTACGAAAGAATGCTTGGCAGACGATTCTGAACAAACTCTTTGCTGCGCCGCTTGCTTTCCTCCTTCTGGTCCTCCCAGGTCAGCATGGTGCCAATGGGATGATGCGTATCATGGACTTCGTTGCTGAGAAGGTCTAGCGCAGTCAGAGCCAGGGCATTGACGCGGTACAAGTCATCTGGCTGGTGTGGAGAGCCTGCGAGCCCGAGCTTGGGACCGAGGTAGAGGAGAATGTTGGGCGTCTGGGAGATGACAAGGTCGCCGTGCCTGAAGAGAGGCGGGGCGAAATAGGGCGGATTGAGACCACCTCCTGGAAGACAGGCCTTGACCGTCTCCGCGGCTTCCTTGAATGAGAGCACTCGAGTGTCTTTGTACTCGGCCCCGGCTTCTTCAAGCATGAGCCGGATGTGCTCTCCACGACCAGGCACGCCTGTGTAGTAGATGATATCGTACAAAGCGGCCATGCTGGTCATGTGTATGTCTTGTGACTCTACGCTTTCCGCGTTGCTGAAACAAAAGAGATTTATGAGTGTCAATTGGCGTCAGTGTTTTCGTGAATTGTGGCAGAAAGTGAGTACACAGGCACTTTCGTTTCTTTCTTTCTTTTTTGTTCAAGAATACCACTGTTGGCAGTGGATCAGCGTGCCAAGATGTGCAACTGCCTTGTCTAGTGCGGGGTGGCTGCAAGTTAGTTGTTGGTTCAAGGCGCCTCTGACCCAGTATTCCGTATTATGCACTACACCCGAAATCTCAGACCTACGTGCTTCAAGCTTGCAAATATTATAAATCAATTTTGAATAAAGTGAAAGCTGCATTCCAATTTCTCGTGTATCTTTCGTGCAGTCATACATTTCGGATCATCAGCGCGGGAGACGAATGATTAACCTAAACGGCAAATTATGAGAATGGCGGAATAAAAAATCGACGGGGCATTACGCTAACATGCAGCATAGGGGCACTGGCAGGGGCGACCGTGGGTAGCAGTGGACTGGATGTATTGGGAACTTCCCCAGACCCGGGGAACGGGGCGGGGATTCTAGCTTATCACGACTCTACTCTCTACTCTCAATACAACTTGTTCTGCCCTACGATCTCATTTTGTCACGATATCTTGCTGTCCAGCAACAGCCAATTTACTACCAAGAACAAGAGCACGGAAAGAATAGAAAGTATAAAACAAAAAAAAATAGTCGGCAAGAAATTTCTTTCGGATAAAGCAGTTTGCTCTTTTTTCTTCCCAAATAAATTTATTAAAAAATATAAACAGAATTATAACGGGAATAATGGAAGAGAAAAACATTATTTCTAAAATACCCGTGCGCAGACTTCTGCTTGGTTATTATAAACAATAGTATTCAAGACGTTTGACACGGATAGCCACACTCAAGAGCCACAAGTGGCGTATTGACGGTAGTATAGAAGTTTCGCACGTCTCTCTGCAGCTCCATAGCTATTTTAAGCCGGTCAGGCAGCCTGTCAACCAGGCAGGCCATCAGCATTTACGCACAGCGAGTTAAGCGGGATATGGAAGATTATGGCCAATGTCCTAATGAGGTACCGATAAATGAAATTTACTGGTCGACCTGTTACATGTCTCTCTATTCCCCACGTATATCTTTCATTCATCCAGAGGACAGATCTATTCCGCGTCAGAAGCGCTGCAACCTCATGATTGCATTAACCACCAATTCATTGAAGCGTCTCCAGTTAACGCGGTACACGGCTCGCCAGCATACACGCCTTGCACGAACGCCCTCGTCGATCCGGTACAGAATTCATCATCATTAGACCCGGCATTCTGAGTAATATCAATACTGCTGATGATGTTGTTGGGCAGGTCGATGATAGTATTCGCCCTGGTGATAGCCATGTTTCGTACCATAGTAGTTATTGTTGCTCTTCTCTATCGGATAAGGCAACATCGTAGTCCGAATGCTGCTGCTGATGCTGCTTATTGTAGAAAAAGTGCTGGAAGTTGAAATAGAGGTTGATGATGTCGATGTGGTCGATGGCAAAGTACAGCCCGTAGCCTCGGATGCAAAGATTTGAATATCCTCGATGCAGTCGTACCTTGGATCATTCACCCTGCCCGGAGTGCCCACAAACCAGTTGGGTAGTCCAACGGTCTGCTCGCAGACATGGAAATCGATCCAACCCAGTTGCATCTCGGTAGTGCCATTGCACTGGAGCGCGACGGGAAACTCGACTAGCGGAGGAGGTATTTCGAGACGGAAGATGAGTCTATAACTGGAGACAAACCGTTTTTCTCTGTCGATTTCCGACGGCGGATAGAATAACACCCTGGCCAAGTCAGTGTCCCGGCCTATGGCGGAAGTCGCCGCCATGTAACCATAAGTGTAATCCATCAGGAAACCCGCTTCAGTGACTAGGCCGAATTTGTGGACTCGATCCTCAGTTAAACCAAAGGTGCTGTAGGCGAAGTCATTTATGTCTCCTTCCGAGAAGTTGTCTAAGAAGACGTGTAGTCCAATATGACCCAAGCTGGTACCATTGGGATAGAAACCCCGGATTGTGAAGCAGTCTGGAAAAGCGGCTTGCACTGTGCTGACGAGCTTCAATAGAAGGATTGAGCGACAAGTGGAGAACATTTTTCCGACTGTAGATTATGATTGGCTTGGGACTAGATATCTTGTTGAAGCATTCTCTTTTTGTAAAAGACTGGAAGATGTGTGGAATGTCTATTGAGGAAAAGAAAAAGGTCTGACCGCAATATCCACGCTGTTGTGCCAATTTATAATTGACCCCAGATGGCTGTAGGCACGAAGCATCGGTCACAGGCACAAACAATGGGGATCACACAGAGTTAGCCTTTTCTTTGCCGATCATAGCCTCTGCCTTGCTGCATCGTTGACTGCCCAGTCGGCTGCCGTGCCTCATGTCAACCTTGGCTCTGTGCAACCCGGGTTTGGGCCTGAGACTAAAACGGGATGCCAACTTGCAAAAAAAAAAACCTAGTCCATGCTCGTGAATAAACAAAAAATAGTTTTGGAGGGGTGGCGGTCAATACTAAGGCGCCGGGTGGTACATTTGACTTCGACCTTTTCGCGGCTGAGAGCGCTTCAGAAAGTGTTTCCGCTGCCAAGGAACGGCAGGACTTCTAATCAGGTGCCTGAATTAACTTGAGCGCAAGTTTGTTGATCACTTGCGCAAACGAGACAAATCGGATCATAGAATGTTCTGAGAAGTAAGCTCTTCTCCGGTCGTTCGAATGAGTTGGAAGACAATTTTTCGGTGTACGAAAGCGGGAAGCAGATGAGTACGGAGCGATCAAAATACCTTGCTATCTGGTAAACTGATTCATATATTTTAGCTCATCGGGTCAATTGGGCGAGCAGCGCTGGATTTTGCTCGTGCCGCTATATAAAACTCAACTCTATTCTGGAATGGAACAATCAACCAGAAGAGACATAGGGTATAGAAGATAATTCAAGAAAATAATTAATTTGAATCTTTTTTTATATTTCCTTTTTTCCAATGCTTGATAAGGGACTCCCATTGTCTTATAGTCACTTTTAATTATATTTTCCTTATATTCCACTCCTAGGGCACATATCTTCCTTCTTTAATATGCCCCGAATTTCGTTCCTAATTACGAAGCATGTGGATTTTCCCGTCTCTATCAAAACGAATCAAGTTGCCAGGGTTTATGAAGCGGGTGATCAGTCGTATGCTGTTGCCGAACGCGTAATTTGTGCTGGTATAAGAGCCAAAGAGCATACAGCACGAACACCAGTAATGTTAGAGGGCCAACCACCATCCAGAACAGCCCAAATTGTGGACGAAGACGAACACCTATACTTGTGTCCTCGACATCGAGTTCGGCCCAATCAAAGATTGGAGTTGAGAACAAAGCCGCCACAAAACTCCCCGGGAGAAACAGCATGGCTACGACGGCGAGAATCTTCATCGATGATGAGTCTTGCTGACTTCAAATCGCAATCAGTTGTGAGCTGCGAGCAATCTCGAAATTGTTTATGCTGTCCATTGCCGAGATGATACTACACAGCTGCTTATGATTAGCTTCGGTCAGGGAAACCTTGAATGCACGGAGCATACCGCATTGATCTGAATGTCTACACGGTGGAGGATGTAGCTGTTGTCTATTCTTTGCAATCTAGAACGGCGCTTTGTGACTGCTAGTAGATCCATGAGGACTTTAGAGCCGCTCTGTTGAAAAATCAGACTTCACTGGAGTTGAGCTGGGGCGGAACAATATCAAACCTTCGTGGGTTCTTGATGATCATTGCAATATAACAGCACAAAATCGTGCAGCTCATCCACCATGGCAATTCTTCGCAAATGATTAGCTAGCTTGGTTGCGCACCCGCTCATCTCCGCATAGAGCTTCCCTAGTTTGCCGATTGCTGCTGGTTCGTGGCGATTTTTGAAGATATGAAAGCCTGTGCGCTTCTCGACACCCCGAACAAGTTCCTTCGCCAATTTTTGGTAGTCCTCAGTTCTTTTCGTGAGATGCATGGCCATCGCGACGGCCGGAAACATCGGATGTAATAGCACATCTGTTCTCCATTTTTGCGTGAATACTTCCTTGAATTCGCTCGCTTTTTCAACAAAAGCAATTCCTTGCAGACATGGTCTGTTCGATCCCTTGGCACCCTGGTCGGCATGATTCCACGCGAAAGCCAATTTTGGGTGGTAACAGAAGCCGTACGTGATAGAATCGTCGATGATATCACTCTTATTGGGGAATGTCTCAACATCGGCGAAACAACTGGATAGGTATTCGTATGCAGGCCTCAATTTCATCTTGTCGAGTAAACGAGACATGGCTTCTTTAGATAGCGAAGAAGTGGAAACGTCGTCGCCCTTTTCAAAAACTACCAGGCGAAGCAAGCATTCTTTGGACTTTCCCGCGGGAAGTTGTACCTCAGTATGCCCGGAGACCTGGTGAACATTCCTTTCGTTGATTTGCATGTCCCGGTTCTCGACTGCCGTCTCACTTCCTACTGACCAAAGCTCAAATAGGCTCACACTTGCACCCAGTGCAGCATCCTCCCATAGCCGGCGCGAGGAGAAGTAATCAGTCAGGACATCCATATTTTCCAGCTCAATTGGAAGACCTACGAAAGTTTAGCAACTTAATCAACATATCAGCATCGACCAAGGCTGCGCCGATACTTACAGTAAGCCTAAGACAAATATCACCTGTCATAAGGTACGAACTTTTGAGTCCAAGTCAATGCCACAGGGGGATGGTGCTTCGCGATCCAATTGCTTGTTACCACAGGGGGAGGGATTCCCAATAATCTGCCTTCGTATTGTGGTTGAATGTCATCTTTGAGGAATATGACCAATACCAAGCTCTTAACCGGTTGACGCACCGAAATTGAGTATTCAGCCAAATGGGCAGTATGCATACAGTATTACCCCGCTTTCATCTGATGTGGCTGGGAGTCGTAGCACTGACGTAGAGGTACAACTAACCGGTCATAAGTCTGGGCATGGGTGCCGCACAGCGATCTGGCGGGGATCTCAAAGTGCCAGACTTCGATCGCTGTTAGCATTTTCAGTGCATGAAATAAAAATTAGAAAATTTTCTATATTCGGATCTTTTAGTAATATTATTTTTATTTTTATTTTCTCTCTTTTTCTATTATTCTGTTCCCTAATAATTTAGGTAATTTATAAATTTTGAATCTTAGTAGAAATCGGCCACCGTACAGGGACTTATGGCCAGGGAGTCTAGCACCTACCGTAAAACCCCTGCTCGGGTATATTGAATTATTTTCGCTCTTGAGCACATCTCCTTCAGACCTCTAGAGATTCCACTCGGACGTCTTCGTCATAATAGTAAATCGTATCTCCCCCATTCACAATGTCTCAAGTGGGAATCGCGCACGATGAAGTTAATCCAATGATGGATAAAAGTAACACATCATACAAGTCCATGAATGAATGGTCTTGTGGTGTCTGAAGATCGGAGTATACACCAATCGTCTTAGACTGTAAAATAACTTCCATACGACGAGTTGCCATATTTGACAACATCGACAAAAGAGCTAGCAATGATTTCGTCTGTCCTTTCCGAAGGATGCAATTCATCGTACCACAGGAAAGAGGACTTTGCTTCTGATGAGGTTGTACAAGTCTTATCGGGACCACAGGACTTGTATGAACCGGTCACATTAGCTGGTGAGTCTAGATATGCCGCCCCGTTTTCATAAATATCCGTCATCAAGCCATGCACGTCGAACAGTGCGATTGTCGCATCTGGCCAGCGATTCTGCACAATGAGCTCAAAGGGCGTCCCATGCGTGAGCATGAAATTGACAGAGACAGTGAATTCAAGCATCATGTAGGACGTCAATGTCACATTCTGCTGAGTCTAGTTGCACGAGTCAGCAAAATTGTCCAATTATACAGAGAAGAGAGGGTAAAGGAAAGGGAACGGTACTTTTAATGCCCAATATTCGTTGTCGCCAACACCGCCAGCATCAGGAAGGCCATATTCAGGGGACAATTGCAATGGAGCCGTATTCATGAGAACAAAATAATTTGCTCCCAAAGCGTACAGCTCATCCATGGCTGACCATATGCAATCCACGACGCTAGTGATGTTGTAGCCGGGTGGATTGCCAGCATTGATGAATGCGTTGTAGCCCAAGTCATTTGTGCCGATCCAGATGCTGTATACCGTGGTGGATGGATCAAGGCTCGCTGACACGGTGTCATTCGCATCCGCCCATGCGCTTTTGAATTTAGGAAGCTCATCATCAAGAATCGATGTAGACGACGCTGAGTTGCCAGGACTCCGGTAGTCGTTGGTGCATGTCGCGCCGCTGCGAGCATAGTCGTGCAGAGCCGCCCCTGCAGCGTCTGCCACCATCCGAGGCCAGATTCTGCCGCCAGTGGATGTTGAAGTAGAATTTGTTGATGGCTCTGCGGTGTAGCTGTCTCCAAAGCTCACGAGATGCTCGAAGTCCTTCTTCACTACAGCATCGCGACGTGCTTGTCCGGCATTGACAAACTCAGCATGCGCCAACAGAGCGACAAAGGATACTGTTTTCAGATTCTTGAGAACCATTTTATAATCGCAATCAGTCACGTGCTGTTGCTTTTGGCAAATGTTTGATAATACAATTGAAATTGCTGAAATGCATAGAAAAATGGCAATACCGCGTCAGAATAGTCGTCTTTAGACAGCATGTCAACGTCGCGGGGCTATTTATGCTATACAGTTCAGCGAGGCGGAGTGGGGATCGGTGATTATTACCAAGTCTTTGTCGCGAAGGCCACTGGATGCATCGCCCGACAGCCGAAGACGTTGCACCGACGACGGAGGATGGTCAATGACCCTAAAAGTCCATTTACTATCCAGGATGACTCGCATATAGGGTTGTTGATTCTTTTCCATTTGTCCGTGTTCATGTCTGATCTTGTCACACCCTGGAAGAGCGGGAGGCGGATTTGCGCCTTGTGATTGGTGTATTAATCGCCGCATCGGTGGAAGTCAGCGCGTACCTCGTACTAGTGGTAGCTATGAACGAACAGCGACCGCATCTACTGTGCAAAATATTTCCATCCACATTGACTGCGCTCGACCCATGCAGCCATGCACCTGACTGATAGGAAGATCATCGCACATATTCGCTTTTTCATCACCGGACTCTAGCAACCTAAAAGCGTGCATTAATGGAAGAACCTGGCACGAACTATATTTACAACTGAGTATGTTGCTGCTCATCTATGCAGCAACGGTTTCCTCAAACACTAAGCGAACGCACTCGCCTGCACCAATCGCAAACTCAATATCACCATCTTCGCT
This sequence comes from Neopestalotiopsis clavispora, assembly GCA_014621435.1. Taxonomy (NCBI): domain Eukaryota; kingdom Fungi; phylum Ascomycota; class Sordariomycetes; order Amphisphaeriales; family Sporocadaceae; genus Neopestalotiopsis; species Neopestalotiopsis clavispora. Next base: position 252,323 of record JAANBA010000018.1, read on the forward strand.
ACTATACGCAGCAGCTCCGCCTTTGGTCCAGGTCGTTCCCCCGTTATAGCTTCCTGTCTCAGCAGCCGACACATTATAAGCCAACGCGCTCGACAATGTGAAAGTCGCGTCCTGGCTGCTAACAAAGGCAAGCTCTGTACCCGTTCGAACAGTGGAGATGCCGACCCCCGTCATGTTTGCTGTCTCGTATGTCACGTTGAATGCCTGAAAGCTTGATGTTGACGTTGTGTCAGATGCGAGGTGATTGTAAAAGGCAATACCCGTACCACCGACCGATAGAGGCACCCTCGAGGCCAAGTCAAAACCAATTTTCTTCAACATGTTATTGACGACTTTCACGTCGGCCACATAGCCCCCACGAGCCACTGGAGTGAAGTCTGTATCAGATGTCGGCACATACAGACCATACCCATCGGGACCGTACAGCTCATACGTGTTGTAGAGACCACCGCCAGCCAACGCAGCTAGAACAGCATTCGGTGCGTTGGTAATATCTCCGCCGTTCTCCATGGCCATGACGAGATTCTTTCCCCACGCGTTGACTTGAGTCCCTTTGGAGCTGATGGTCTCGTGACCATAGGCATATAGGTCGTCCAGGTCAGAAAAATACGGATCAAGGCCAATAAAATCAAGACTGGTGCCCCCATTGGCCCTCATCAGCTCATTATACTCGACACCCTTGGCGTCACTGGACTTGAAGTTGTTCGCCCTAGTCCAAACAGGGTACTTTGACTCCTTGACACCATTTGCGAGGTTGACGCGGAATTCCCACATTGTTCGATTGACAAAGTCGTCCACGGAGTCAAAATTGTCCAGAGACCCCCAGGTGGCGGGGTTCTGCCACGCAGTAATGCTGCCGCCATGAAACTTTTGGACTCCATTCTCGTTCGAAACATCCACGCCGACGACCACATGTGTGTTTCCATTGTCGTCATCCCACGAGGCAATGTGGTTCATCATGGTCTTGATCGCCTGTTTCTCCTAGGCTCGCGTGGTCAGATCATTCTTGTCCAGAAGATACCAGTAGAGTCCAGTGGAGTTGTCGGTCCTCTTCGAGAACACGACACTGATAGACCCATCGTCATTGACTTGTGATACCTTGTTGTTCAAGAATGGATAATAGGGAACTCGAGTGTCTGTAGAGATTCCAGTCGAGTCTGAACCAAACCAGACAATCTCGAACTTGATGTTGTACTCTAAGGCCCAGGAGAGAATTTTGTCCAGTTGTCCCCAATCGTAGTAGTCGGCAGATGAAAGGAAGAGTTGTGGCGGATGTGTATCTAGGGCCCCGTCGATCCATGCCGCGTTTGTCACTTCAGCGCTTTCTTGAGGAGCGACGACGAAGCTGGCGATCTGGTCTGGGCTATGATACTTGATGTAGTCCGTGACGTCAATGTCATAGTAAGCAACGTCTCTGAGCTTGTCGAAGCTGGGACTGATAGACTGGAAGTAGTCCGTATTATTGGTCCCGGTTATGTCGAATCCATCATGATTCGGGGCCCCGCTGGCCCAGGTCATATTCATCGAGTCCCAGTCGTGATCTGTGAGACCAAACACATTGATTTGGAAGTATGAAGAAGATCTTGTATTGATATAGATGCGGATCTTTGCGGCGTCAATCTCACAGTCCATTGACGTGAAGTTGAATTTGAGATAAGTCAGTGCTTTGTTGCTTTCGTCTCCGTACTTGTAACTGAGTAGGGAACTTGAGCTCGAACCGTAGTTGGTCGTGTCGTAGTCGCCCCTGCGGATGTAAGTTGATTCCGAAGCGTTGTAGATGAGATTGGGCTGAATGTCGATCCAGCGGATTTGCGAGTTGAGCACAGTAAACCCAAGATCGGCAGCAGTTTCGAATAACGCTTCGCATTGATCATCGGAGAAGCTCCAGATGTCTTGCAGTTTGTCTACCCTTAGTTGAACACCATGTAGAAGAATGGTTCACCATCAACTTGAAGAGTGAGTTTGTCGTAGGTTGTCTGCGCTGTGTTGACATTGGAAATGACTTTGTACTGTGGAGACGAGGGTGTTAGATTGGAATCAATTGCTGGGTAGGTGACATCATGCACCTCACTCAGGTAGCATGTCAAGGCGAGATTGTAGAAACCCCAGGAAAACTTCATCTTGACACGTAATTGTATGAGTTAGACACTACTTGCGAAGTTGAGTGATAGTAGTGGTGAGCAGCACGACCAAAGATTGGACAGCGGCTGCTTATATTCCAGTTTATGATATTGCCGTTCCCATGAAACTGCTATCCACGTGATAACAGGTCGCAGGCAACTTTATGATTGACTGACTCGGCCGAACTAGCAACGAGCACTGATTCAAGCCTGATTCTGCCATCGGGACAAGTCTATAAGAGACTCACTCTGCAAAAGAGATGAACGGAGATGTGCCGCTACCCCATAGTAGCAGGGGTGGCTGGCCCATGATGACAAGGGTAGTCATTAGTTCATGCCTCAGTTTCTGTTGGTGACTAGAGTACGTAATTATTGAGTCGACTTAGTTGCTCCTCAATGAATTAGCATCAAGAATTAGCATTACGGTGGGCTGATTTAACTTGGATGGTGGAAAAATCAGAGAATCCGCTCTGTGTGATGTATACTCACGCGAACTCACGCGGCGGTGGCGCCGTTGGGGTTGTGGTTGGGGCGAATGTTGGGGTTAGCGGGTGGCAGGGTATGCAGGTGGAGGAAAAACTTATTGAACTGCATGAGTAACAGTCAATTTGCTAACCTTGATTTTTATCTGAATGGTATGTATTCTGGTACCCAACTATATTTTAGGTTACCTTCGTATGTTCGATTCGGTGGACTATTCTCGTTCCAATTGACGCGAAGAAAAACTTCACCTCTGTCGGCGCCCATCGTGAGGTATTATAAGGGAAGCGTTGACTACCATGATGTCGAGATTAAATCCCAGACTTTATTCCACCATCCCTCGTAGAAGACTGCTTATTCTGTCTCATTTGGCAGAATAGTTCGCGAGCCTACGGTTTTGAGGATTCAATCAAGATGAAGGGCCTATGGTCTTTGTTGCTGGGCTTGTTGATTGCTACATCAACTGCCTCAGCGGCTAGTGCCGCGGCCGAGGGAAGCTTTTCAAGCCCAGATACTGCTGTGAAGCCTCGATTCAGGTATTGGTGAGTGGCTTACTCCCATTGGTGCATATATAAAACTCACTCTCACCCGCGCCCAGGCTGCCAGATGCGAGTGCAGACCCTGACAACGTCGCCAAGGACATTGCATCTCTGGGAGCTATTGGTGCTGGTGGGACACAATTCCATAATTGGTTTGGATCGCCAACAGTGAGTGGATCTTGCCAAACTTCTCCGTTCAGCTAAACACTGATGTTCATACATAGGGCAAACCGCCGACCAACTGGACCAACTATGGATATGGTACTCCACAATATGTGACAGTTCTGAAAGCTGCTATGCAAGCGCATCTGGATAATGACATGGTGTTCGACTACGCAATGAGTAACAATGGGGCGGTTCCTGCTGAGTACAACAACGTCGGGCTGGCGTGGGCATTAGTGAGTTATCGTGGCGCGTTGCGACTTTGTCGCATGCTGATTCAACTTTTGGAAGACATCTGCCACGACTGCAGTGGATGGCGGCTCCTACTCCGGTACACTCCCCGGTTGGGGAAGCGGGACGTTCATCGCAGCACAAACCTATGCAATCACGGGTCAAAAGTCAATGACTTACGAGGGATGGCAAGGGGCGACTTCATCATACCCTCAATACACAGTTTCCAATAGCTCCCTGGTTGACGTCTCCAGCTTGGTCGACTCCAATGGATCCATCAACGTCACTGTCGATGCAGTGAACTCGGCTGAATCGTACGTCCTCCATGCCTGGTACAGCTACCAGCCACTCGGCCGTGAGATCATAGCAGCTTCCAGCCCACCCAGCTGGTTGTATAATGGCTCTTTGTACGTGGATCACTTTTCGGCCACTGGCGCCAAAGTGATTACAGATTTCCTCGAAGACTACGTTTTGGTCGATGGCGCCAAAGAACTTCTCCAAAAGGTCGGTCACTACCTGTGGGAAGACAGTGTCGAGATTCCGGCAAGTCTATACTGGACTCCAGGGCTGCAGGACGCATTCAGTGATAAATATGGCGTAAGTCGCTTCTTTCATATGATTCCATGATCCATTGCACTTTACAATTGAGCGAGCTGACCAAAAGGGCTAGTATTCCATCCTCCCATATCTACCACTGGTCAAGAAAGTTGGTGGATACCAGGCGCAAAAGCCGACCGCTTCCTATGTCACCGACGCCCCTGATGGTGGCCTCGGCATCCAGAGTGACTTTATTTCACTCCTCACCGACGGCCTCATAGCTTATTATGATCACCTCGTAGATTGGACCCACGATCTCGGTCTAGAATTCTCTGGACAGATGGGCTACAATCTGGCAGTAGATATGCTTGAGATAGTGCCTGTCGCTGATGCTCCGGAAGACGAAACGCTTTCGTTTTTGAACAGAATCGATGGGTTTCGGCAGTATGCTGGCCCGGCCAACCTGGCGGGGAAGCAAATCGTCTCAATCGAGCTTGGGGCAGACTACAAGCAAGGCTTCTGGCAATCATGGACAGACCTATTGAAGGACGCGAAACGAGCCTTTGTGGGTGGCGTCAACCAGGTTGTCATACATGGAGCGGATTGTTCGTACAACTTTACCGGCACAACCTGGCCCGGCTACACGACACATCGATATGACTATCCTGAACATTCAAGGCATCAGCCTGGCTGGGATGTGGGCCACCCTCAAGCTCTGAGCTATCTTGGCCATGTTCAGTGGGTGCTGCAGAGCGGGACGCCTAAGGTGGACTTGGCATTTTGGGATCTGCAGACTCCACAGCCTGCACCCCCAAAGGTATTGTATAGCCCCACGGATCTCAACGACGCCGGATACACATACGAGTATCTTTCTCCCGCCAATTTTGCCTTAGACGACGCTTCGGTTACCTCCGGCGTTTTGGCTCCTTCCAGACAAGCTTTTCAGACCTTGATTGTACGTGGAAACGATACTCTGACTACCGATGGTGTCAAATACCTGGCCGAGTATGCCGCCGCTGGACTTCCCGTCATCTTCAGCGGGGCTCTAGAGTACAAGTTCGGCACAGCAGTCGAAAGCGACATCGAAGCGGCCAACTCAACATTGGCGGCGCTTTTGCAGTCATCCAATGTGCACCAAGTCGCGTACGACGGCTTGGCTGCGACAGTTCTCGATTTGGGAATCGTACCTCGATCGTCTGTCCAGTCGAATGGGACCTGGTATACGCGATGGCGAGAGGTTGACAGTGGGGACATCTATATATTCCTCTACAATGATGGGCCATACAGCGAAGGCAAGATCACCTTTAAGAGCACAGCCGCCCCTTTTGCTCTCAATGCTTGGACGGGAGAGCAAACGCAGATTGTCGAATTCAAGAGCGGCAGCAATGGTACAACTATTCCGTTCGCTCTACAGGCAAATGAGACCAGGATCATCAGGTTTACGGAGGGAACCGCAGTCAGCGTTTCGGTCATTTCTGGCTCTGATGACGTCCTTGACTACAACGTGTCTTCTACCGACATTTTTGCAAAGGTGGCGTTCACTGAATCCGCGACACTGACATTGTCGAGTGGGAAAACAATTGAGGTGAACGGCACTTGTGCCCCAGCAGCGAGTATTTTAGGTGATTGGAATCTGACCGTCGAAGCCTGGGGTCCACCAGACGACCTGGCCAACCTCGACATTGACGCAACGAAGACGAACCAAACTGTGCAGCTGGATGGTAGCTCTCTCGAGTCGTGGTATAATCTTGGGCTTACCGATGTATCTGGAATTGGGTATTATACAACTACATTCAACTGGTCCGCTCCTTCGGGCTGCGCCATTACTGACCTAGGAGCATATCTCGTTCTGCCACCGGTTACCCACGGCGTCGCGGGTACCCTCAACGGAAAGGCAATCCCTGATCTGGACATCACCAACCCACGCGCAGACATATCGTCATATCTGGTGTCCGGGACAAACCACCTGAGCCTGAGGGTGTCCTCCACGCTGTTCAATGGTATTGTTCCGTACTGGAGTTCTATCAAGACAGCGGGCAGGGGACCCAGTCTATCAGTGGACGATCTGTTGCCTTCACAGGATTATGGTATTATCGGAGAGGCGAAGATAATTCCGTATCAATTGGTCCAGATTGCTTGATGGAGCAGATCTGCGGCATCATGATCACCTAGTATAACCTGGATAGTAGTCGGCGGCTAACTTTACGGAGACTTTTGCTATCTTAGTGTAGCTAGAGATCGAACCGCAGAAATGAGATTCGCCGCAATGCCACATTCCTTACTTTGTCTTAGTATCCAGCACCATCCAAATAGCAAACGTATATGAAGCAGCCTTGCATTGTGCTCACCATCCGTATCAATATCATCCAGCATGGTTGAGGTTACGCTAATGACGTGCGTCTCATCCGAGGTCAATGGGTGCGTCTTGTTGGCTTCTAGCGTCTGGAGCCACCTGCTCAAGTATAGACCTGTGACACAAATCAGCCAATGCAATGCACGCTTGAACGATCGAGCGACTTACAGCAATATAGTGATGCAATGATATGGAATTGAAGACTCGGTACTCCGGTAAGGATCTTATTTGTCCATACGAAACCAGAGTTGAACAACATCAGGAGGACTTGAATGCTGTAAAGAGATGCTTTACAACTCTCCGCCGATCTGGTCAAGTTGGTAGCAAAGGCTTCCATGGCAGATAAACATCGATCTGCTTCAAGATTGAGCAGTCTGAACTGCGAAGGGTCGAGATCCGCATGCACAACGAAACAAGCCCATTTGAACAACAGATTTGCATCTAGCTCCAGCGCGCGAGGAAGGCTCTTGTTGGTGAGCGGAGACTGCATCAGCCCAGTGTCGGATATAGTTACCCATTTAGCCAGGGCATCCTCGATTGATGGCAGCCGACTGTGATCCATGTTCCTGTCGCAAAGCTGTCGACCGTGCCAACGGTGCTGTAGTAGAGCGTGGATCATGACGACAGCTCCAAAAGGGCTGCATCCTGCGACGTTTGGCTGGCGATCGGAAAGAAGCAGGTGCAATGCATCTTGAAACATGAGATGGGGCTTCTTCTCTTGGTTCCGAAATTGTTTCCAAGCTTCGAATGTCGAAGCATGCCACTCCTCCTCGCTACAGGGAAGGCAGGCTTCGATCTCAGAATTGACTAGTACACAGGGCATGTCAAGGACGAGACTGAGCTGACTGAAATATACATAGGTTGCAAATCTTGTTCTGTCGTGGCATCAGTCTACTTTCAAATCTTGACGTCCAGCTTCTAGTCATTTGTCATTGCGCAGATTTATGGAACTTACCTTATCGCTGTCTCAATCTGTATCCAGTCCTGCCAAGATAAATTCAAATCGTCTCGCATAGATGTCTGGCCGCGCTCTAAGAGGCTCATTCATCTCAGAATCTGTTACTATTGTTACTACATGGGCGACCAGAAAGGCGGAGAAGTCATACGTTTGCAAGTATTGATTGGAACGCCAATACCTCGTTGAGTACTGGCAAGTCGCCACTGTAAGTACCAAAGATCATCACGAGCAGGATTGATTGAGTAACCCAGAGCGGCCGGTCATCTGGGTTAAATCGACAAGAGCGTAGCTGAGAAAGAGTCAGTCGGTCCGGCTTCCAGCAAGTCTGCAACACTTTCGCCCATGACCCATGTCTTGATGGCAGCGACAAGGTCACATTGGGCACAGTGAGTATGATCCGGTTTCTCACATATTGCCAAAGGCACAGTTGCGCAGCACGATGCATCGCAAAGCTTGACTGCATGTCACCACAAGTTGCCGCTCCGATTGCTGCAGTAGCCAGCAGGAGTGCGGGTTGTTGGTCATCAACATTCCAAGACGGGCCGTGTATGCATGGGAGGCTAGTCAGAAACACATCAAAAAAGGCAAAATAGTATCGTCTCAATGCAGTGCGCGATGGGATTGCGAAATCGCAGTTGGCAGATGTCTATTGAAGTCTTTTGTATGAGAAACCCAAGTATATATCAGTTCTGTGGTGGGCAAGCTTACCGATTGCATAGCGCTTCCCACGTTTGCAGCGACCTCCTGCCTCTTGGCTTCGGTGATGTCGAAGGCAGTGCGCCACGTGGTATCAGGCAACGTCGGAATAGGACGCTCAATGTTGTCTGCTAAAAGTGGCATTTGAATGAGACTATTATTATCTTGGTGCATGTTTTGCAAGTCGGCCCCTGAATTTGGCGTTGTCTCCATCGTGGCTCGTCCGAAGAAGTCGATGTCTCCCGAACCATCTTCGCAAGGCCATTGCATCCAGCCCGGAGACCATTGTGTTTCGGTATTCGTCTCGTTGTTGAAGGGTCCCGATCCTGATTGGACTTGGGGTAAAGATGCATGGCTTTCTTCGCGGGGCATCAAGTTTTGATGATGGCGCATCATATGGACCTTGATCAAATCTTTGCGCGTGAACCGAGCATCGCAGTGGCTGCATGAGAATGGCCTCTCGTTGCGATCTAGGGTACTCAATGTCAGAATTCTTACTTGGGCGCTCCGGGCACAGCAAGGACCTTCATACGAGAGCGTTCATGGCGAGTCAGATGCTCAGTTCTGCCAAAAGACCGCTGGCAGAACGAACAGTGCAATACACGTCGCGCAGTGTTATTCATTTCTCCATTTCAATCTTCGAATGTCGCTAACTTTGGATGATCATGCACTTTGCTATTATGAGCGAGGCATGTCTAAATGTTTTGATTGTGGCAGGTGTAGTGCCACCGAGAAGATAGCAGGGCGGGTGATTAGCGGGGAAGATGCGTGGGTAAGATCTCTCCGGCGGGCATTTCCAGGCATTTGGAGATGGCATGGCGGTAGTGGCCTGGAGAATGCGAAGACGACACAATACGCCCCGCAAGATCTGATATGGGAGCATTTCCCTGAGAATGAAGGAGAAAAGCAAGTTTGGTCACAGCAAGCATCGATCGGCTAACGTCTTCCCGTAGATCAAGACAGTATTTTCCCGTTGTCGCGAATCCGCGAAGATGAGCTAGGCCTCAAGGCATGCGCGTGCCAGACGCCACTATTATACTGCTTTGGCGTGGTCTATGATGCTGGTCTGTGAACGTCCAGGGCATTACATCGGTTTAGTGCAGCAAGTCATACATTTTTTACCGTGTGTCGTCGGGCTAATATGGTGCGAGACATTTGGCCCACAGTGGGCTAGTGAGGACATCGGGAGTCGCCTGAGTTGCAGGCAGTCGACGATGTTCTCTGGTCTCGAGCCTTTGAGTCTATCTTGTAGGCGTGTTTTTATCTCTGATATCAGCTAGAATAAATCCTTGGCATATGAAAATTTGAAGGTTATGAAAAAGCTCGAGGCATCCAGGGAACAAAGCCACGTCGTCTATTGGCTATGATGTTGCATGTTCATGTTAATGAGAGGTACACTTTCCTGTACCCGCCTTCACACCCTCCGCTAGAACCCCATCAACCCCACCAACCCCAACAGCGCCATCATGCCATGTGGTGCTGTCGACCCCATCGACCCCAATTGCCCCTTCAACCCCACGATCACGACCCCTCCAGCATCTATCGATATAATGACTGGGGATCATACAAGTAATAATTGGTTCAAATTGGAAATATACTCACCATGCATGATGATGAGGCGATTCACTGCACCGAGAGACTAGTGCTTTTTCCGCATACCGAGGCTTATCCCTGGTAGTAATTCTACACACAAGGCAAGGAGGCTCTTTTGACACTGATAGCAATGTCCTATACACACTGCGCCAGTAAATTGATACCTAAAACGTGGGATAAGTCATGTATAGTAAATTATTCACCAATGCGGTCAATGATTCTTGAACGGAATCCATGTTCTTTATGATCCATTGGTGGACAATCACGCCACATCTCGTCGCTGTGCTATAACGGATTGTATATGATGGCCTGGCAACATATTCCTTCTCGCATCTACCTTTCGCCCGTATGACCTTCATTATTCGCATCCTGCCCGCATCTCACGAGCTCGCTGTACTCACTCCGGTGGTTTCTCATTGCTTTCTGTCCCTTTTGAACCGATCCATCATCAAAACACGAAGCGACAACCAGTCTTCCATCATGGAGAAACAGTCTGTTGCTGGAGTGGGTCACCAGATGGAGACGACGACCTCAGCACCCGACGATGAGGCTCGTCGTCTGGCCGAAAACGCCATGATTGCTACAGATGAGGAGCATCGCATGACGTTTATACAGGCTGCGCGCCGCTTCAAGTGGGCGTGGTTTTGGTCGAGTGTCGTGTGCCTCACGATCATCATGGACGGATACGACACTGCCCTGCTTGGATCGCTCCAAGCATACCCAGCTTTTCAGTCTCGGTTCGGCCACCCGATTCAACCCGGAAGCTCCAACTATCAACTCGATGCGAGCTGGCAGGTCGCCCTGGGTCTGTCTACTCCCATCGGCAACCTGTTTGGAGTTCACTTCAATGGCTGGGCCACGGAGCGTTGGGGTCACCGCAAGACACTGATCGGCACACTCGTGTTCCTGGTCGGCGTCATCTTTATACCCTTCTTTGCGCAGAAAGTCGAGATTCTGTTTGTCGGCGAACTCTTGTGCGGTATGGCCTAGGGCGTCTTCACCACAATGGCACCAGCATATGCCTCTGAAGTATGCCCCGTGGTGCTGCGAAGCTACCTGGAGAATACCGTCGTGCTCTGTTGGGGCATCGGGCAGCTCATCTCGTTTGGCGTGCTGAGGGCTCTGGCAGACAGGACCAGCGACCCTTGGGCCTGGCGCATACCCATCGCCGTCCAGTGGGTTTGGCCGCTCATCATCATACCCCTCATGTATGTTGCACCCGAATCGCCGTGGTGGCTTGTGCGCAAAGGGCGCATTGAGGAAGCCAAGCAAGTGGTGAAGAGGTTGGCGAATGACCCGGATGATGCGCGTGCAGTACAGTCCGTTTCGCTAATGGTACAGACCAACAATCTCGAGAAGGCACTACACGAGGGAGCCACCATATGGGACTGTTTCAAGGGAAGCAACCTTTGGCGAACAGAGATCTCATGCGCAGCCTGGGCTATTCAGCAATTGTCAGGCCTTGTGGTCAGTGGGTACGCCACCTACTTTTTCCAACAAGCCGGCATCCCCAAGATACAATCCTTCAACATGAGCGTCGGCCAGGGTGGTCTTCACCTGGTCGCCAATGTTGTTGCATTTTACGTTACGGGCGTAGTTGGTCGTCGCACGCTATTCCTTTGGGGTGTCGCTGGTGAAGCATTCTTTTGGTTCCTGGTGGGCTTCTCCTCATTTGCGCCTAGCGTCTCGGCCCAGGGCTACGCTGGGTCTGCACTGTACTTGTGCTGGTATACGGTATACCAGCTCAGTATTGGCCCCGTCGTATACATCATCATCGGCGAGACCTCGACAACGCGACTCCGCTCGCATACAATCGGCTTGGCGAGAAATGCATATAACATTGCTACAATCGTCAATTATGTCATTGGTCCATATATCTTGAATCCGACCCAGGGCAATTGGAAAGGAAAATGCGGCTTTTTGACTGGTGGTGTCTTGGTCCTCTGCTTTGTATGGGCATTTTTCCGCCTACCGGAAATGAAGGGTCGCACGTACGAGGAGTTAGATACGCTCTTCGCTCGTAAAGTGCCTGCAAGAAAATTCAAGGACGCCAAGCTCGATGATTCGTCATCCAGTACAGAAGCTGTTAAGGAGTTGTAAATAACTTCGCCATGTAGCTATTGTGAGCTATTGTGAAATACGTCCCCTCCGTGAGGGTTAAGATTGCAGTGAAATCTGACTGGATTTTGTTTTTTAAAAAAAATTCCGCCAACATCCGATTGGAGCGCAATGCCCATGATCTAGCTGACATTCTTACGTGCTGACTGTGTACAGGGGACTGGCGCCCCAAACTTATGGGCCTCAGTGGGGTTTTTCGACCCCAAATATGCCGGTAGGACGAGCTGCAGGACACCGAACCATCCCACCATTTCTAAGCCATGCACTTGTTTTATGGTGTACTTGATTGGTGGAAAATCATAGAAGTCGTTATGAGTATAGCTGCTGCTTCATAAGTTTGACACCGTTGGTGCCACACGAGGCTCCAAGCCATATTTGATTTATAGGAATTATCCTGGAGCTGTAACTCAGGTATCTATAGTTGTCTATCGAAGATAGGACACTGGCATCAAGATGTTTGAGTCTAAGTTTGTTGATATTTCTGGGGGGCCTGAACATCTCGATCTGCATGGTCTCCCTATTCTTGTAGACCCGGATGACTACGAGGGTATTCAAATCGCTGCGCGCAATCTTGTCGAAGACATTGGGCGGGTTACTGGTCAAAAGGCTGAATTATGGACAACCCTTGGCAACGACCACATCCAGGGAGCCATTGTAGTGGGCAGTCTTGAGAAGTCCAAGTTCAATCGAGAATTGATGCAAAAGGACCATTGCGCAAAGACAATAATATTCTTGGCAAGTGGGAGAGCTACCAGACTGACTTGATTCGCTCTCCCTGGCCGCTTGCGGACCGTTTGCTCGTCATCTCCGGTAGCGATCAACGAGGCACCATTTTCGGCATTTACACTCTCTCCGAACAGATTGGAGTCTCGCCGTACAGTCAATTGCTTCCAACAATTTTTCTCTGTTATAAATGGCTAATGACCAATGTAGATGGTACTGGTGGGCAGATGTGGCTATCGAGCGTCAGGCGCATGTATATGCACTGCCTGTGAGCACGGTGCAGGGCGAGCCAAGTGTACGATACAGAGGCTTTTTCATCAACGATGAGGCGCCAGCCCTAACCGACTGGGTCCATGAGAAGTTTGGATCTTGTTACAACTCCGAATTCTATGTCAAGGTGTTTGAGTTGTTGTTGCGAATGAAGGTTTGTTGATGCTCGACTCCCTACATACTGGGTTTGCTTATTGACCATTGGAGTAGGCCAACTTTCTTTGGCCAGCAATGTGGTCTGGTTATCCTTGGCCAGGTAGTAGCTTCTTTGCCGACGATCCACTGAACCAAAAGCTTGCCCATGCGTATGGCGTCGTTGTGTCCACGTCGCATCATGAGCCAATGCAACGATCGACAACAGAATGGAGGCGGGACCCTCAAGGACCATACTCGTGGACCAAAAATCGAGAGGCACTTATCAAGTTCTTCACGAAAGGAGCTGAACGTGCTCGTCCCTACGAGTCGATCTTCACTTTGGGAATGCGAGGCTTAGGTGATGATGAGATGGATGCCGAAGATCCAGTCGTTACTATGCAGGATATCATCAAGACGCAGAGGGAAATCATTGAGAGCGAGTATGGGGATTCAGATGGTGTAGGCCGTAAGTATCGTAACCTTCCTCAAGGTTTGATTGAAGCCACCATTCTAACTCGCTCGCTATAGAGATCTTGGCATTGTACAAGGAGGTGCAAGCTCAATACGACAGAGGTCTTGATGTTCCCGATGATGTGACGCTACTATTCGCGGACGATAATTTCGGAAACATTCGGCGAGTGCCCACTGACAAGGAGAAACTCCGGAAAGGAGGATCCGGAGTGAGTACAATAACAGGACCCACCTTTGCCGTCCAATTTCTGAGCAGACTTAGATATACTATCATTTCGAATATGTCGGGCACCCACGCAGCTACAAGTGGCTCAACTCGAATTCTTGTGTAAGAATCGCATCTAGAGTGATCCACCCCATGGGGACCGATTGACTAACCCTCGGGATACAATGCAGGGGAAAGTCCATCAGCAACTACGACTCGCGTATGACAACGAAATTCGACAGATTTGGGTGTTCAACGTCGGCGACATTAAGCCCATGGAACTCCCTCTCACATTCGCATTGGCGCTCGCCTGGAATATCGATTCCATTCAATCCAAGTCTGTACCAGACTTCTATCGAGAATATTCCATCCGGGAGTTTGGGCCGCAGCATGCTACTGAGACATCCCAGCTGCTTCTTGAACATGACAGTCTGATGGCTTTGCGTCGGCACGAGCATATAGAACCGGACGTCTATTCTGTGTTGAACTACCTAGAAGCCGATACAGTGGTCTCCAGATACAAAGCTGCAGAGAAACATGCAACGAACCTCATGGAAATTATGCCGCCTCCCCGCAAATCGGCCTTCTTCCAACTGGTCTTGCACCCCATCAAGGCGTCGCGCATCAACACCGAATTACGGGTCACTCAAGCCAAGAACAGGCTTTATGGGCTGCAGCGACGCAACTCCACCAATTCATACGCGCAAAGGGTGCTGCAGCTCTTTGACGAGGATTTTGGCCTCTCGGAAGAGTACCACAGCTCTCCCTGGTTCGGAGACAAGTGGAAGCACATTGTCAGCCAGCCGCACTATGGCTATATAGACGAAACATGGCATGCGCCCATGCGAGACTTGATTGGTGGATTGAGTTACGTTCAGCGGCGACAGAACTCTAGCCGTATCGCGGGCCAGTTGGGCGTAGCGGTCGAGGGCCATGCCGGTATCCGCCCCGGACTAGCGTGTGAGGAGATTGATCGCACGCATCCATCCAGGAATGATCTGGCCGATGGGCTGACATTGCCCGTCCTGAGCCCGTATGTCAAATATGGTCGTTACTTCGAGATATTTTCTCGCGGATCAAGAGAGTTGGAGTGGTCCGTCACTGTGGAGGAGGACTGGGTCGGTCTTTCATCCACGACTGGACGTTCAACGCCGAGCGACTCGGAAGACTGTAAAATTGAAATAACAGTCGACTGGTCTAGGTTGCCTCTAGACTATCGAGGTACTGTCGAGATCAGTGTACGCTCGAACGAAGACGATTTTGAAATTGTCAGACTCCCTATTGATAATCGGCGCGTCCCTATAGGCTTCTCGGGCTTCGTGGAAACAGAAGGATGTGTATCACTCACAGTTGGGTCTATGCCTCTCACGGAAAACTTGGGAAGGTTTTATCAACATTTACCATTCATTGGCCGTTGTGGAGCAGGAGGGATCACACTTTCAGGAGAAACAGTGTCTGGAGTTGTTCCATACCTGGAATATCCGGTTTGGTTCTTCTCATCTCCACCCGTCGTGAATATGTATTTGTACTTCACGACGGCTTTGGAGGTCAATCACGACCGCCCGTTTCACTTCGATGTGGCATTTGACGACGTGGAAAAGAAGTCGATCCGACTTCTCGATGCCTCAAGCAAGGGTTCATTGCCAACTGGCTGGGAGAATGCTGTCAAGGACAACGTCTGGGTGCGGTCCCTGGAATTCCCGGGAGTAAGCGAGTGCGCCCACATCCTCAAGTATCGACCTTTGACTCAAGGTCTGGTCTTGGAGAAAGTAGTCTTGGATGTCGGTGGACTAAGAGAGAGCTATCTTGGACCACCCTGTTCCTTCTTTGGCTCAAATTGATCAAGGGCTGAATGTTATTGTCGAATGGTAAATAGATGCCCCAAAATGGGTCGTTGATTTGTCTTATCTCGACATACATATTATGGGTGGCCTTATCCTTTGACCTTTACTGATTATTCGTCCCGTGCAATTTTGAGCACTATTCGTCCTGCAACATCACCCTTTTGAAGCTCTTCATACACAGTGGGAAGGTCCGCAAATGGACGGACCGAAATTTTGGGCTTCACCACTCCTCTTCTTACCAAATCCACAGCTTCGAGGCACTCCTTGAGAGAGCCTACCAGATTCCCGGTAATATGTAATCCCTTGATCACAATGGCACTTATCGGGGTCTCGATGAAACCTTTGCCAGGAGGGATTCCCACGCAGCTCAAGGTTCCACCTACCTTGAGCATATCGGCTGCCTGAGCGAAAGCCTTGACGTTTCCGGCCGTAACGATGACCGCCTCCGCTCCACCATTTGTGATGTCCAGAATGCTCTGGACTAGATCAGGAGTGGTTGTAAAATCGACATAATGGCTTGCACCGATGGACTTGACAAAGTCGCCCTTGCCAGCACCTCCATCGATGCCCACCACTACAGCTCCTTGAGCGCGAGCGTATTGTACTAGAGAATGTCAGATCTTTTATCATCGCTAGGCGCGCAAAAGTCAGAGGTTTCAGATGGACGAACCTGCGAGATGACCCAACCCACCGCCAGCCCCGATAACAACCACCCAGTCCCCAGCTTTGACATTGGCATTCTTCACTGCCTACCATATTGTTACCACTCGCCACTCTTTTCGCAGTATGTATTGTTTTGAAAGCATGTATGGATATGAGCTCACCTTGTACGTTGTCAGACCGGCGCAGAGAACAGGCCCAATGACAACCGGATCGATGTCGTCGGGGAGGATGGTCAGGTAGTCAGCGTCAAGAGCAATGTACTCTTGGAAGCTACCATCCTCATGATGAAGATGGTTTGTGCTCTTGATGCAATGCTGTTCCTTGCCAGCAAGGCAGAACTCGCAGCGGCGGCAGATCCGACTAGCAAATCTAATACCGACATACCCACCGATTTTGAGTTCATCCCCGCATCCCTCCCCAAGAGCGATGATGCGCCCGACACCTTCGTGTCCACCAACATGGGGAAGCTTGACTTTCGTTATTGGACATCCATCTGGTCCGGCAGCCGTGCCTGCTTGTGTGTGCAGATCTTTTCAAAATCAGCTGACTATGTCGCTCCCTTTGATCTGTCAACTGAGCAAACACGTACCGCTCTGACAAACACCGCTGTAAAGGACCTTTGCTAAGACCTCGTTCCGCGCCGTTTTAGGTACTGGGTAATCGTGGACAAGCTTAACACCTCCGCCGAGCTTGGCACAGACAGCCGCTGTTTGAGTAGTTGGGAGAGACATGGTGTTAGAATTGAGAACGAGACGACAATGACGCTTCCAATATCTCGATTCTCGTAGGTATTTAATATTGGCTCGACTAGCAGCCACCATATGAGCCTATCCACATCACCCCGCCCCTAGAACACAATCTACCTTGACGTGTCAGCTGGGTGGTTCCGAGCTACGTATGTTTCTCCTACGTATGGTCTCTGCTCAATTGACCCCCACGCTTCTATAATGATAGTCCAGCCCGAACTACCGGAACGTGTTTCGAGGATTACAAAGCGTGCTGGGTTCGGCCTCCGACAGACGCACTGGCACAGGGCCAGGTGTGGGAAGCGATTCCAGAAACAAGAAGGTGTGTGGAATCAAGCCTGCTCAAGAGAGAAAGTCTAGCCACAGCTACCGACACCCTCGTTTCCATCTGACCCCGGATCGCCCCACAAATGTACAGCACTTTTATATTCTAGACACGAACCTGCAGCGGCACGATATTCCGAATCCGTGGTTATGAGGCTCTAGTGACCCCCACGCCCTCATTTTACCCCAGATTGCCCCATAAATATAGCACAGTCCTTCCATATTCCTGGCACTGACTCGCAGCGGCCACGACCAACATTTCGGATATGAGGCTGAGTCGACCCCCACGCTCTCCCCTAGATGGTTCAGGCACTTCGCCCTAAGTCTCGAGCTTCCCCGGATTTGGACCCCCACGAATTAAGATACGAAAATCTCACTACCGTCTTATATGGTTCAACCAGCGTACGTTCTTTTACGTTCATATAGCTTGATATAACTATCATTAGGCGCATCAAGTATACAGTAAAGAATCACGTCTTACGTATCAATATATTGTGTTGAAAGTGCTTTCATCGATTAGTGTTATACTCTAGACATGTATGAGTAATGCATTCTACGTACAAACAGGTTTTTGTAGGCGAGAGGCCAGAGAGAAGCAATCTGAAGCTTGATCATCATTCGCCAATGATACCCTAGTCCCTTGGAGCATATGCGTACTGTGTACAGTGTAATATCGAGGTGAAAGGTAGCGCTTACCTAGTAGGAACCCACTCCCGAGTCACGATATCGCTTTGGCACCATGGTGCTGTAGGACTACGTGTCCGTTCGTCATAGATTCGCGCAGATCATATTAGATTTGGAAGGAGACTTCCATGCCCTTACCTCCTCCTCATCTGACCGTGCGACGAGAAATTAAATCGCTTACTATATGGTAATAATCAAGCGTTCGTCTTATGACCTACGAGAATATCATGTTTGTGTGGGGGTTAGATGTGAGGTAGCGGCCTTTGCGAAGACAGGATGCCTATGAGGTATGCGAACAGATCAAACTTGCTCTGGAGATCGACTTCATCCACTTGAAACCTAACTGAGAAGTTACCATTCTCTCACCTTTCGACGTCCTAAGATACCATCTAGACTTTTGAATACTAAAATTATTATTTTCATACTACTCAGCTTTGCGAAATCTACAATGTCGGCTTCCAAAGAAAATGAGGTCGAGTTGACTGCCGACAAAAGTCAACGCGTCTCCCAGTTACGTCCTGGCATTTACGTTCCGACGGTCGCGTTCTTCACTCCAGACGACAAGATCGACGAAGCGATAACTGCGAATCACGCGGTTCGGTTGGCAAAGGCCGGTGTCACCGGACTCGTCACTCACGGGTCCAACGGCGAGGCTGTTCATTTAGATCACGCTGAGCGCGCTCTGATTACACGAGCTACTCGAAATGCTTTGGATTCTGCTGGATATTCTCACCTGCCCGTCATTGTGGGTTGTGGGGCACAGAGCACCAGAGAAACCATCCAGCTGTGTCAAGAAGCAGCTGAAGCAGGCGGGACCCACGCTCTCATACTGCCTCCGGCCTATTATGGGAGCCTGCTCTCTACTTCACACATCATGGCGCACTTTCGCGACGTCGCCAATCAGTCGCCGCTACCCATCGTAATCTACAATTTCCCTGCGGCTTGTGGTGGATTGGACCTTTCTTCGGATACCATTTTGGCCTTGTCGCAGCACCCAAATATCTGCGGCGTCAAGTTGACTTGCGGAAACACGGGCAAATTGGCACGCATAGTTACTGGCACGACCGAAACCACTTTCCTCACCTTTGGTGGCAGCGCGGACTTCCTAGTTCAGACATTAGCAGTAGGAGGACACGGAGTTATTGCCGGTCTTGCCAACCTCGCGCCGAAAGCGTGCGTCCAATTAATGGCGCTGTGGCAAGAAGGCCGTCATGAGAATGCAAGACACCTGCAAGGAACTCTGGCCAAAGGTGACTGGACTGCTATCCAGGGTGGGTTCGTGTCAGTGAAAGTCGGCCTACAAAAGTACCATGGATATGGAGGCCATCCGAGGAAGCCTTGCACGCTGGCAGACAGCAAGCCGTTGGTTGATCAGGAAGAAGGATTCCGAGAACTAATGGAAGTTGAACATGAGCTATCTTCGTAGCTTTTTGCTATAGTTTCGCTCGATTCGGATGGACAACATAGAGTTTCCGCACAGACAAGTCTCTTGCCTGATTTATTCGTATACTCTAGACGACTTTTCAGAGTTTTCCTCGGTACCCCGTTGAGCCCAAGGCTTACTTCTTTCCATGGTCACTATCTTTATCACTTTCATATATTGTTTCATGAAAGAGGTCAGAGATCTTTTAGCAACCGTTGGCGGGTTGAGTGTAAGTAGCATGGCGAAGTCAAAAGATCTTCTCATCCGCCTAATGATGCAGCCACTTTAAACATGCCACTCAGAAAACGACAAGCCCCGAAAAGAAGGCTAGCTAATAATTTTGCCTACTGTTTATGCTCTTTCCTATATAAGTCTTGATGTGCAAGGATGTGGGGACTAAGGAGACACATCATCATGCATCCGCGTCGATGGGCGTGGGCGTCAAGGAGCCTGAACAGACTACGCGCATGATTGTCGATCATAATCGCCCAGGCCAATCACGGTATAGAGCGATATATACGAATTCTGTCCACTGTTCCAGCCATCTTCTTCCACGCGCGGTGACACTTTATCTCTTCTGATTGGGCGTCACTAAGTCGGATACACAGATTGTGTTGTTCCCGATTTTCCCAGTACTCTCTAAAGTCTCAATAGTTAGTCCAAGGACTGTCTTGACCCCCACAACGTTCATTCAGAGCTCAGTGGACCATTTCACAAGCAAAGGTTTCCTACAGTATGTATAAGCCTTCTTCTACTTTCCTCCTCGTACTCTCACGGCCAGCCGCTGAACCACGACCGTAGGCCTCTATATTTCTGTCCCTGTTGAACTTGTCGAGTAGGCTGAAATGTTGTATCGGTCATGGGTGCTGGGAGCTTCAAGAACTTCTTCTCGCATGAGTTGGCTTATTTTATCCCATGGATCACTCAGACTCATCAACGCACCGTAAGATATTGCTCTAACTTGTCACCAATGGGAACGTCGCGGAAATTGAGAGCTCCTATACCACATCGAGGATCGGCAAATATTCTGCAGTTACTCGGCGTAGCTGCGCTAATAGTAGTACCTTTATTGCCGCTGTGAACCCAACAAGCTCAAAGTATTTTTAATATGATGTCTACAAGGGTCTCTCGATGCATGAATATGAGTATCGCGATCCACATTTGGTATCAGCAGAACGAGTTCACGTCAAGTCTGTACAAGCTTTGTCACATGCTAGTACCCCCACCAAGGTACTAGTACCAGCACCTCCAGCCATTACGGCATTTTCGCCCTTTTCTCCCTCTCACCCACTTTAGCTCGCACACCTTGCCACCGTAGATTGATCAGTTTTGCCCTGCTCACTCCTACTGTGTGGCCTTGCAGCTAGACATATTCACTCTTTTGACCTTTACTTCGTTTTCTTGTGCGTTCCACATGTACCAGTGACCTCGCAGCCCTGCTAGGGCCTTACAAGCTTCCAACTCCGCTCGATCGAACATACCGTACAAAGAAATTCTGGCAGGACGCCACAGCAAATGATTGTTGGTGATCATACAGGTATTGTGCTCGAAACATGATGTGCCGAGACGAATAACTCTGAGCTCAGCACACTCTAGGAATACGTCTGTGACCTCACAGAGTTTCTCAAGGTTCAACCTGGGGGAGAGCAAGCCATTGTTGCGAAGGCGGGATACGATGCGATGTACGTCTCAGACTCGCCAAAACATATCATTGATTTTTATACTTATGTTATCGGACCAAAGAGATCTTTCGCATGCTTTATTCCCTTGATGTCCTCAGTACACTCCAGCCAAATGTCTACCACTGCCCGAAGAGTCGATTCCCACAAATGAAGACCTTCAACGCAAGACTGCCCGCCAACAGATGCCAGTCGCACGCAACACGTCATTATAACAGGACGTGAAACTTTGGGCTGGTGGTGTACTGACTAATACCGCTTGGGCTTATTATCGAAGTGCAGCGGACGAAGAGAGAAGTAAATTGTTCACTGTGTTGCCCTTTTTGGTTTCGCAATCTGGTAGACCGTACCGAAGGAGCCTTCACTTTTCTTCTAAGATCCTAAGGTCTTCTTGCACGACTTTTTTCGATCCCGCGTTCTCCAGCGCGATATGAGCCAGGACTCAATTCAACTCAAAGTTGTGTTCTGGGTATCTCCACAGCGATGGCCGTCTTTATTTACCCGCAGCTATAGCCACACTTGGACTTCCATTGGGCGACATCAATTTCACAAAAGTGGCTGGGAAGTGTGACGTTATTCAGGTCGTGAGTAATAGGTTGACCGTTGATGTTAGTAGGTAGGCTGACGGGTATGGAACAGATTTCATACAATGATAACTGTAGTCTTGAAGAGATGTTCAACGTCGCAAGAGACAACCAAACAATATCTTTCCACGTTGTCCGACTTCCAAGCTTGGTCTCTGGCGGTTCCCCAATCTGGCACTTGTAAAGCGGCCGCCTTGCGATATTGTGACGTGCTTGCCGTGTCTACACATGTATAAGCAGATGGTGTGGCTCTACAAAGCAGTTCCTTACCGATGTATACGTAGGCGAGTACGTACTTGGGTATGGCATCAAATGTATTCAGTATGTCGTTTTCCGTAAGAACAGTAAAAACGTTTCTCGATGAATCTTTCCGGCGTCCTCTTCTGGATGATACAAGTACTCATATTCGTAGCATAAACGGTAAGTCGTTTGAGCAACGTGATGTCGAAATTGATGTAATTCTTCGATAGCAAGAGTGCACCAATGCAGGTATGGTGTGATCGATATAGATTATATACCTCTATTGTCCAAATCGTAGACAAATTCGCTGAGCAGGTCGTTGTAACCATATTTCTTGGCCCGACATTCGCACATGGGGTAAATGGCAAGGTATTTAGGAGAGATCTTGCCACAAACAAACAGCTTGCGGTACTTGAAGGGGTAATTTATTTACTAAGCTGCGCCCCTTTTAGATGCACTACTAGCATGACCAGGTTGTTATCCTCGAATCTATTGTTTGCTTGTATTTTGGGTTGTCTCTTTTGTGTAGCGATAATCTTAATGCCCATCAAGAGATGTGCAAAAGTTGGAGGTATGCTCACTATTTTGAGCATCAATTTCTGCCTCTTCTTTATGACATGTCATTATCGTGAAAATGCAGTCAAATTTCAAGAATCATAATAGGTTGTGATATTTTGGAATTGGAAACAAAGGTAACTATGGTCTCATACCCCTCAACTTAGTCACAGTGTTGTGGGAAGACCGAATTTGGAACAGCGCCATTGTGGATACGTGCAATTACTGGACACTCATAAAAAGGTGTTCGACAATCAGTGCATGCGCAATTTTGTCACTAGACACAAAGAACAAATCATCAAACATATGTTTTTGCTTTTATTCGTGGTCGGGTACTTGCAAACACGGCTAGCGGAGCAAAAAGTCCTGACGGATCATGTAGGTGTCGGCATGATTACGTCACACCTTGTAGCTCTCCGTCATGGGATAGCAAATCAGGTATGTACCATGCTTCAGAAAATTTGGCACAAAGGTTCGAAGAATTGAAAGATAAAGAAATAGGAGTTTCCAAGTGGTAAGAGAAGACTAATAACGAATTGTTCTTGGATAGCTTATTGCATAAGAATCACCTATCAATAGTCATAAACGTTTGCTTCAGTTTCGGCACCATGTCAAAAACGGCGCTCATCACCGGAGGCGCACGGGGAATCGGGAGATGTTTAGTCCGCCGATTCTGCGAACTGGGATACAAGACTTTTGTCCTAGACGTCGACGAGGGTGAGCTTCAGCATACTGTCAAGACGCACCTCAAGAGTTATTCGGATCAGGGCCAGATCGGCTCCGCCTTGTGTGATTTGAGTAACACGGAGGATGTGAGGAGTAAGGTCGACGAGGCTGCCGACTTCTTGGGCGGAAGGATTCACGTCCTCGTCAACAACGGCGGCATCGCCTCGCCCAAGTGGAAGGACGACCAGACCATGATGGACAGGGAGACGTTGGTGCAGTGGAAAGCGTACGTATCTGGCGACAGAAACGCTCTCCTTTCCATTCCCACTTTCTATCTTATAAATCTAGCTGATGCGTGTGTATGCCTCTCATATCAGCTACATGGATACCAACCTAACGGCGCCATTCGCGGTATCACAGGCGTGTCTGCCGTATATGCGCCATGACGCGGGCAGCACCGAGGCGCGGCACGATAACGACAGCAACGCGGGCCCTTGTATTATTCTCATTGGTAGCTTCCGGGCACTGACGAGCGACGCAAACCAGGAAGGCTACGCCAGTGCTAAGGCCGGACTCTTAGGCTTGATGCACAGCATGGCCGTGAGCCGTAAGGGATAGAGATTTCCTTGTGTTACATGACTTACCACTTTCTACTGGCAGTAGTCTTGGAAGGAAGTGTTTGACTCTTTCACCTTGGCTTGATGATGGGCGGGGTCGAGTGCGAAGGCGCGTAAAGAGGCCAATCCTGGCGGAACCCCGAATACACTCAAAGGTTTGAAAGAGACGCTAACTCATGATAATAATCCTAGTGTCGAAATGGGGGATCCGTGTCAACCTCGTCGCCCCGGGCCGTGTCAAGGTCGCGCACGAGTGCCGCGACGGCGACGAGAAGGGGCTCCAGTGGACCGAGCAGAACGAAAGCGCTGATGTCGACGACCACCTGACGAACCGCGCTGGCAGGCCCACAGATATTGCCGACGCTGTTGAGTACCTGGTCGGCGCAGGCTTCATATCCGGGCAGGATATCACCGTGGATGGAGGGTCTAGCAAGAAGAAATCCTCGTGAAGTAGGCTGCCTTTCATAGAGATTCTACTGTGTACTCAAATACCGCACGCGACTTATACACCTGTCTCCAACAGTCTGTAACACCTTGTATTAAGTAAGAGGTGCTTACTGTGATGCGATCTTGTCGTTCCGTTGAGAAGCCTCACTTCCACCACCCAAGCAGAGCTACCTCTATGTGTTTGTTGACGTCAGAAGAAGATGACAGTGACGTCGCGTCTGTTCCACTCGACACACAAGAGTTCATAATACTGGTCACCAGCGGTTTGCGCTCATTGGTATGGAGAGAAATTCAATATCATTTTCGAACGAAGTGAGAGAATCCATGTCAACAACAAATGGCGCTTTAGGGGTCAGCTCACTTGGCCGGTCCCCCAAGCGGCCACTCTTTTTAAAGGGAAGCTTGTGCCTTTTGTGTCTTGGCGGCGTGTACAATAACTTTGGGGTATTGTTTATATTAGAATTTCTTACAGGTTTTGGGACGTCCAACCTTACTTACGGTCAGCTATGGGACCCTCTGTGTTCTCCAGAGGATTTGTCTCACCCAGCCGTCAGTTCCTAATTAGTCCTGGGCGTCTGTCTTTGGCAGAGATGTAGCGAGTGGTCATAGCTCAGAAAGTGTACAAATACAATGTCTTGGAATCTGTCCGTAACACGTCTGATGTCCCTGTGGCCGCCTTCACCCATGCAGGATAGCCCTCGAACCGAGGCCGCCCTTGCCTCTGAGTCCACGATAGGAAGCTGAAAGATCCGCCGAAAGACTTTCCATCATTTGGCTTCGCTCTGACCGCGGCAACTGGGTCACCCGGCGTGGTATGGAATATTCCGTAATGTGTGGACTGTTGTGGCGCACATAGCACCAGAGAGGTCATTCAGTTGTGCCAAGAAGCAGCTAAAGCAGGCGTCATTCACACTCTCATCGATATGGGACAAACTTCATCCGATGCTAGTTGCAGTCTTGAAGAGATGTTCGACGCAGCAAGAGCCAGCTAACCAGTGTTTTACAGGGTTTTCGAATCGCCAACTTTGGCCTCGGTTCTCTTCCAAGATAGCGTTTCCTAATCACCTTTCTATTCTTGGTAGTTATACCAGTTGTATCTTATCAAAGACCGCTCTACCCCTAGACGTCTGATCCGATAGGTTGAACAGCTAGGTGTGAAGGGCATCGTTTCCCTTATTGATCAGTGCTGAGAAACAAACGAATCCTAGACGTGCGAACAAAAGTCAATACATTGCCTGCATCTGGTCGTGCTTCTCAGGCTGAGAAGGTTCCAGTCTCGCATAACATTAATGGGCATTAGGATCGAAATCTTGTTTTGGGGGATATCAAGTTTATCCGCGTCAATGTTTATTTTCCCCAAAGTCGAAAACCCATTGTGTTGACAAATTTTAGAGCTAAATCCAATCACCTTAGGTTATATTAGCGTAACACAAAATTTCCAATCATTGTCAAGGGAATACAATGACTTGGGGACGTACAGCTTTGAATCGATCATGCAACTGAGGGGTGATTCTTGTAAGCCGACTAAGGAAGTTCATTTCCCTCCAGCTAGATGATTTCGAGCTCAAGCGAAGTCCCACACTGACTTATGTCTGTGACGCATGTAGTCCGATTATGGAGGACGCCAGGCAGACTACGCTCCAGCACCGATCGATATTCCTTACGAGATACGAGCGCTACGACCGGATATGTTCTCAAGGATTGAGGTACTCATCGACGGCGGCTGTCATTTCGGAGCCGACGTGGTCAAAGACGTGGCTTCGGGCGCTCAAGTTGTCGGAATCGGCAGGCCTATCCTTTATGTAAACGGCACTCACGGCGAGGACGGTGTTGTTCGTGTCATGGAGAGTACGCGACCTAGACTCCTTTGTTTGATTGTCTTACTCGGTTTCAACGGATTCAGAACTAACTTCTCGCTTCAGTTTTCCAGGAAGAAATCACAAACACAATGCGCAACATTGGTGCGTCCACCATAGATCATCTCAAGCCAGACTTGGTTGGTCCTGCTGGGCCATGGGTAGGAAACAACCGCCCTCCCTATGCACCGGCGGTCATGTCGAGGCTGTAGCTTACATGCATGGTTGATTATAAAATAGAACCAGCTTTTTCGTATACCATGTAGTAAAACAATTTGATCTTGTTCCCTCACATTAATCCACAGTCTGCGCTGTTGCACGTCTTGTTCTAAGACTGCTTTTCTCGCAACTCGACATAAGACTTGCAGAGTTCGATAACCGCGAACCATGCTCCTATAAAGGAGCACATGAGCCCAATCCACATGGAGACTCCTTGGAATGCCGTTGCTCTAGGATATTGCAGACTAGAGGCTAACGTCATAGGACCGGCTGCTGCAAAGAAGTATCTTAGGTAGTCTACCATATCATACATTGGAACCATCAGTGATAAGGCCACTTGGAGGATATGGGACAAGTTTGGACTTACAGTGAATCTCCCGCGTGTTCGATGCGTTGAACACACAAACAAGGGAACAAGCTGCCATCGACATGGAGATGGTAAAAAGTCCTGTGTCGGATTAATAATTGCTGCCGTACAAGCTTTGACGTGAATAATAATCAATACCTGACACTAGCAGTCCCCAGTAGGAGTTCCATCAGTCTTCCAAGATGTCCTCATTCACTGTGTTAAATAGTACGGAGCCTGCCTCCTGTCCGAAGATCTTGACAAAGCTCTTGTAAGGAGCTTGATAAAGGTCATCGGATCGACCGAGATGCCATTTTCCTGCGGCTTCGTCCGCAAACTCGGAAGTCATGTCCAGTCTGGTGATGAGAGTGCTGCGAATGTAGGCACGGACCGCATTCGGATTTGGCTGTTGTGGCAGTCTGCGAGGAGCGTCGAAGTTGAAAATTGGCAGGTGCATTGTCGGTGATGACATAGATCGTGGGGGCGCAGTAGAAAGTATTGGGTTCTGACACATTGAATAATGATTGCGAAGTAGGATTGAAGCAAGTGTAGAAAGTCGATCTAGAAGTGAATTCCAAGTAAAACGAATGAACGAGACATGGGTTGATCCGATCACGACCCATCATGACGAGGAAAATGGATAATAGGCCTCCAAGTCTATCGTGTTGCGCCCGCCTCTGCGGAGCCTACCAACGAACTGACTACTACGGCGCAAAATCGTATCGTTTCAGGGGTCCCATGTCATGATGGCGTTCTTTTCTAGCCTTAGGCTAAACACGCGCTTGAGCTCGTAAAAGTCTTGTCGGCAACTCGGCACCGGCCAAGCATGAGCTTACATCAATTAAGCTTATACTCAGATACCTAGGTAGGTCCCCAACATAAGAAATGTCAGAACATAACTCAACATGCGATGTGCGCGCGTGTAACTCTTGAATGGAAATGGATTTAATCTCAGTCCTGCCATAGCATCATACAAAGTGTAAAAATATTGGAAAGAGTCAATATTTCGAATATACAGGGGCATAGTGGTACGTACATATCAACTATCTGGCCGCTCTCCTTCACAAGCTTAGCGTCCGGTCATTTTATGGATACATAACGATCAATGTCATTCCTAGAGTTTGTCAGCCAAACAGGGAGCGCCATTTCTCATTGACAACTATGCTAAGTGGACTCATTGCTCGGTCTTGTTTCCGAAACGTCGAACTATACTGATACGCTTTTGTCAATCCCGATGGTAGACTGCTGCGCCGCCGGTGAAGCGACGATTTCAATCATGTCAACATCGGCCAACATTCATGACAGAATGGACGATTGGCACGGAGAGGGGCACACGTGTACCTGAATCCACATGAATGGATGCATATAAGATCGCGTCGTTTTGTAATCCTTGGAATTTCCCAAGCAGACATTCACATTCCCGATTCCATTTCTTCTTCAGCCATTATTAAATCTGCAAAGAGAATGCAGTTCACTAATACCTTTGTGAAGCTGCTTACGCTGTCTGCCGCGGCTCTCGCGCATCCTGCCGCAGAGCAAGGCACCGACCTGATTCTCTTCGACGAGGAGGGAGTCAAGTCAATGGGAATGCATGTTGAGCACCGTGCCGCACTCGAAGTCCGTGATGATTACAGCACTGTCGCCACTGTTATTGAATCGATCGGCACCATTAGAGAAGAGCTCTGTATGATCACTTTTGGGTACTACACTAGCCGATTTGTATGCAATAACATGGGCTGGAACGACTGCGACGCTCTTGCGGGAGCCGTTGCTGCAGCGTCCTACGGCATCACGCTGATTGCTCAGCGCGCGTCTGGAGCCAGAGCCGTGCGACCGGAAGTTGGTTCGTGGCAAAGTGGTTGTGAAGTACCTACACAACAAAGTATTAGAGGACAAAAGGTATCAGAAAAACGTGTTCGTTTCTAACAGAACCATTTCTGGATAAGTAATTGCAATTTGCCTCCGCTCTTTAAGAACAAGATGATCAGTTTATTGGGACCCCTGTAATACTTCTCCCTTTTTTTGCAATTTTTTCCTGTCGAATCAATCTTTTGAGGGTGTGAGGATTGGAGAATTCCGAGCGAACCTGTGGTTTTAGTGCAGCGTATTCCTGTTAGCATCAAGTCGCATCAAAGATTTTCGGGCAGCAAGTCGAGGGCGCCGCTAGGCTATTGCGTAAGCATAGATACAATATAAGGGCCAACAGTGCTTAAACTTTTCATCCAATCATAGCACTAGTGGTTTAGTGGTAAAATCCATCGTTGCCATCGATGGGCCCCGCGTTCGATTCGCGGCTAGTGCAACTCTCTCTTTTTGACTTTTTATTCCCGGGCTCCAGACTTGAAAGAGCAAGTCGACCATGCTTTTCTCACATTTTGTCTGTCGGGGGCATCCAGTTCCCTGGTCAAAATGCCAAGCCCAATGCACGCGCTGTGCCGCATAGAAGTTATGCGCATGCATTCCATGGCTAGTGCTTATATGAGAAGTACTCATGTACCGAAATCATATAAAATTCGTCGTGTCTTTCTATGGTCAATTGATATATCATGAATGAAAACTTCTTTTTGGTCTTGCCTGCTATGCGACTTTAATGCCCATCATGTCTTCTTCAGTGACATCAATTGAACCCGCCAGATACGCCGTTGAACCGACTCTCTTGTCGATGGCACCCGACACACATCAGCATGGGCCAGCAGTTGTCTTACGAGCCTCTCAGGCCGTCACTGAACAGATTGACAACGACGCTACTTCAGATACTGTTGAACAAAGGGGCCAAGGCCTTGCAGAATCGCTCTCAGGGTTGAGCATTACCTTGACAATGACTTCGCTCTGTCTGTCCGTCACCCTCTCGGCCTTGGACATGACCATAGTAACCACGGCAGTGCCGTCAATCGTGGCGTCGCTAAAGTCCAGCGCGGGCTACGTCTGGGTGGGCTCCGCCTTCATTCTTGGCTTCACGGCAGTGACGCCCATCTGGGGCTCGGTCGCGGACCTATGGGGCCGGCGACCCATCATCCTGATTGCCCTCGCCGTCTTCCTGGTCGGCAGCCTCCTATGCGCACTCGCGCCGCACATGGACGCTCTGATTGCCGGTCGGGCCGTACAGGGTATCGGTGCTTCGGGAATGGGCGTCATGGTCAATACCATTATCTGCGACATGTTTTCGCTTCGAGACCGTGGTTTGTGAGTGCCCAATCGACAATACGCTTCCAAAACTTTTGCACAAAATTCTCGAATGGTCATCGACTTGCACACTTGCCACGATATTTCCTAGTGCCGGTGTCAAGATTGAGGAGCTGACACATTTGAAATGCTAGATACCTTGCCATTACGTCGGTGATTTGGGCTATCGGGAGTGCCCTTGGCCCGGTACTGGGTGGTGTAATCACGACCCGATTGAAGTAAGTCCCAAAGCTTGACGTTGACCCCCAGGCTCACTCACTGAGCTTTTCATGTTTGACATATAGTTGGCGATGGTGTTTCTGGATTAACCGTAAGTCTTTGTTTTCAGAACATTGCCATCGTTGTTTCGCTAATTTCATATGATGCGATCATAGTACCCTTGGGTGCAGTGGTCTTTGTCGTACTGCTCTTTTTCCTCAGAGTACCTTCGCCGAACACCTCCATGGTAGCTGGTCTCAAAGCAATTGATTGGACCGGCAGCGCATTCTGCGTGGGCGGAGCGCTAATGGTCTTGCTCGGCCTCGACTTTGGCGATGAGACCTATCCCTGGTCCTCGGCCGCAGTCATATGCCTCATTGTCTTTGGCATCGTCGCGATTAGCATCTTCCTGTTCAACGAGTGGAAGTTTGCCGCCAACCCCATCATACCTCTGCGCCTGCTCTCCAGCTGGCCCAAGGTCGCGGCGTACGGCGTCTTTTCCCTCAACGCTTACGTGCTTATCGGCTTCACCTACTACTTGCCCCTGTACTCGCAGTCGGTGCTGGGCGCGGACGCCCTGGCGTCGGGGCTGCATCTCCTCCCGCTCATCGTGTCCTGCTCCTCGTCCGCGGCCTGCGCCGGCGTCTTCATCCAGCGGACGGGCACGTACCGCCCGCTCATGTACGCGGGCCAGGTGCTCTTGACCCTCGGATCGGGACTCTTTATCAATTTCGAGTTTGAAAAGAATATCAAGAAGCTCGTCGTCTTTGAGATCCTGACCGGCGTCGGCGTCGGCCTCAACATTGAGGCGCCCGTCATTGCGGCCCAGGCGTCGACCACGGTGCGCGACACGGCGGCCGTGGTCGCGACCATGGGATTCTTGCGTTCCATTGCGACGGCCGTGTCGGTGGTGACGGGCGGCGTCATTTTTCAAAACGTGATGCGGCGCGAGAACCCGAGCCTGGTCAGTCAGCTTGGCCAGCAGCTGGCGAGTCAGTTTGACGGGGAGAATGCCTCTGCCAACGTCGAGAGCATTGCGACTCTGCCGGGCGATCAGCAGGTCCTCGTCAGACAATCGTATTTTAGAGCACTACAGACCGTCTGGATTATGGTAAGTACAGATCTGTTGCGATCATGGGCCGAGTGATTTCGAAAAAGAAAGAGAATTAAAACGAGAGTCAGAGAAAATGCACGCTGACTTGTCGTCGTTAGTATGTCGCAATCGCAGGTCTTTCGTCGGTGCTGACACTCTTCGTCGGACAATACCACCTTAGCAACGAGAGGAATGAAGTTGTTCTTGGGCTCGATCGAGAGGAACCAAGGACTATGGTTCAGAACAGCCAGGGGCCAGAACCGATCGAACTGACTAGGAGACGACAACATGCAGCCTGATGATTGGCGAAGGAAACATATTACATCTTTCGTAAAATAATGCGGTGTATGGTAGACACATTTGACACATGGATGGCATCATTCAAGTTGGCCGTGTAGATCGCACAATATGTCCTTCAAGCAAGGGAAGTCACCGGCATGAAAGGGAGAAGTAGGTTCACAGTCATAAAGAACAAATTTTGTCAAGATTTGTTTGATATTCAAGAAATATGCATGATCATGCTAGTAAAATGTGCCGGCTCATTATGCACCTTGTCCTCATCCCGAATGAAACCTTATGCTTATGAAGATGAAAAATGAAAACCCGTGCCTGGTACTAGTTACTCTACATTGCCAGAGCCAAGACCATAGCCAAAGCGGCACCAAAGCTGATCACAGTCTTGACAGCACCAGCAGTGACGGGTGCCGTGGTCACTGCAGAGGCGGGGGCAGTGGTGACGGCAGCGGCCTTGCTAGTCGTCAGGGCGAAGCTGCTGGTCACGGCGGCAGCGCTGGACGAGCTGGACAGCTTGACGGTGCCCGTAGCGGCAACGGTGCTGTTGGACTTGCCGCCGGTAGGGTAGATGGGGGCGCTCAGGTAGGTGGTGAAGCTGCTGACGGCGACGGCAGAGTAGGACTTGGAAGCACCACCGGCAGGGACGGCGGAGGAAACGGAAGAGCTACCACCGGCAGGGGCAGTGGAGTACGCCTTGGAACCACTGCCAGGAGCAGTGGGAGCAGTAGCGACACCAGTTTCAATCGCGGTCACGGGGCAAACGGTCGTGTACGCAGCCACGACCTCGGTGGTGACCTTGCCGAGCTTGGCCGGGCAGTCAGTCACGGTAGCAGCACACGAGGTGACAGTGTAGACCTTGGTGCTGTAGACAGTGCTGGTGGTGTACTCGACATCACTGGCGGTGGCCACCTCAGTAGGCTTGGCAGACGAGGCGACACCAGTCTCGGTAGCGGTAACGGGGCAGACGGTGGTGTACACAGCGACGACCTCGGTAGTGACAGAGCCGAGCTTGGCCGGGCAGTTGGTAACAGTGGGGGCACACGAGGTGACGGTGTAGACCTTGGTGCTGTAGACGGTGCTGGTGGTGTACTCCACGGCGCTGGTGACGCTGCTGTTGCCGAAAGGTCCGGCTGGGGACCCCGACGGGCTTCCAGAGGGATATCCGGAAGGAGAGCCACTCAAGTAGCCGGTAGGAATAAGTGTAGAATAGACAGAGGATGATACGGTGGCAGTAGGGAGGGTCTCGGTCTCAGTCTCCTCATCGCAAGAGTCATCGTCATCGGTGCTGGTGGAAGCCGATGTTGTAGCAGGGGCCGACTGGCTGTAGCTGGAGGACAAGGAAGCACTGCTGGTGATGGCTGCGCTGGAGCTGGCAGTATCGGAAGTAGCGGGAATGCTAGAAGAGACAGAAGCGCTGGAAGAAGCAGAAGCAGAGTAAGTGCTGCTAGTGGACTCGGAAGAGGGGCTGCTGGAGGAAGCAATGTAGCTGCTAGAAGACTCGATGGAGCTGCTGCTGGAAGCAGACGACGAAGCACTGCTAACGGCCTCGGAGCTGGTGGTGACAGCAGCGGAGCTGGAAGTGGTCTCAACAGCGGAGCTGGAAGTCTCAATAGCAGAGCTGGAAGTAGTCTCAATAGCAGAGCTAGTGGTCTCAACAGCGGAGCTAGAAGTGGTCTCAATAGCGGAGCTAGAAGTGGTCTCAATAGCAGAGCTGGAAGTCTCAATAGCAGAGCTGGAAGTAGTCTCAATAGCAGAGCTAGTGGTGACAGCAGCGGAGCTGGAAGTGGTTTCGACAGCAGCGGAGCTGGAAGTGGTTTCGACAGCATAGCTTGAGGTGGTCTCAATGGCAGAGCTGGAGCTGGTCTCAATGGCAGAGCTGGAGCTGATCTCAATAGCAGAGCTGGAGCTGGTCTCAACAGCATAGCTGGAAGTAGTGGCAGCAGCAGAGCTGGAGCTGGATGTAACGACAGACTCGGAGCTAGAGGTGGTGACAGCAGCGGAGCTGGAAGCGGTGATAACAGCACTGGAAGTCGAGACATAGCTGCTAGACGTGGACGTTGCGGACTGGGTGGTGGCAGTGGTCGTGACAGTGGTCACGGTCTTGCCAATAGCAGAGGCGCAGCTGAGAAGGTAGTTGCTAGTAGTCGTGTTATCGACAGTGGTAGCATAGTTGGCATCCCATAGCATGAGACCGCCAAAGTTGGCGAGATTCTGGAACGGCGAGACGAGACTGACGATGTCCTCAGGCGCGACGTAACCGGTAGAAAGCGATCCTTTGTAGTTATCGGGGATGGCCTGGAGACCAATGTACAGCTCGGCCTCGCTATTACAAGTATCCGACAGCCAGTCAATCCAAGCGGCAAGGTTGAAGTTGTCACCCTGGCACTGCGCGTTGTTGTAGAACTGGATCCAAATCTTGTCAAAAGTAGCGCCCTTCAGGATGTCACGCATCTGCATGTAGCTATTGTCATCGCCGACAGGGCACTGAGGAGAGGCAGAAATGATCTTGCCATGTCCGGAGCTGAGGTCACGGAGCTTGTTGATACAAGTGATGTAGGGGCCCTGGTCAGCAAACTTCTCCTCGATATCGAAGTCGAAACCATCAACCGCGACACTGATGTCATTGTAGTCGAAAGGACGCTCATGAGTCCAGCTATCCGTCTTGGGTCCGAATGCACCCCAGAGGTACTCGGCAAACCACTCTCCAGTCGAGTTATCCGGAAGGCTGTAGTCACTGGTCGTGGTACTAGTAGCGGCGGCGACGATTTCTGTAAGCGGGTTCTCTGCGGTGAAAACACCGCCAATGGACAACAGAACCTTCTTGCCACGAGCCTGGCAGTAGGTAATATCCTCACGAATAAATGTACAGGAGCTCAGGAGTTTCGAGTTCGTGTATTCGGTGCCGGCGCAGTGGGCGGCAAAGTTGGTGCCGGGCAGGTCGCCCACGGACTTGGGGGCTCTGTTGACAAAGGCAAGGGTGACGTAATCAAGTGCCGTGGTGTCACAGAAGTCCTTAAGTCTCTGAGTTGAGTCTCCAGTTTGACCCTGTATGTTGGGTTAGTATTACATGATATTGCAGAGGATGTATAGGGTATCGTAGCAGATGACTTACCCAGTAGGCATTCATCTGGGTGGCCAGGGCCGGAGCCGCTGACAGGACAGCGGCCGCAATTACTGACTTGCTCAACATCTTGAATGGGGAATTAATTGATTATAAATTACTCCGTGGTATGGGAATGATTGGAATGTGGCCGAAACCGCAAAGAGTGACAACGATCGACTGGATCAAAGAAAGGACGCAAACCAAAAAGGCTGCAACGGCTGGCTGTACAGGCCGTGTATTGACTGCTTGATGACGGAGTGAAGACAAGAAGGAAGGAAAGAAGTTGAAGAATATTGCGGCTGCACTCCCATCAAGATAAAGCCATCTGCTCGACTGTGCCTTGCAGGAGCACTAATCTGTTCACAGCACGGCGAGGCTCCTGGCCATGGCCATTCGCCGGGACGTCGCCGGGACATACTCGCATAACCCACAACGCAAATGAGCATTCATTGAGGTTTGTGGGTTCCGATTTTGTCAGGCCAGGCAGTATAGGCTGAGCTGCAGGTACCAGGTCGGTCACAAATCCATCCGTCTTACCTATGTGATGTATCGCAGGGCCCATCATGGCTCACGATGCTCGGACTAGCCAGTTCCCTGGTCAGTGTTCCCCTCGTTGGTGCAGAAGTCATCACGCCACAAGTCAATATTGGGCAAGTAAGGGATCAGGAACAGGTATAGCGCACAGGTACGCCGAGGCTCGATACACTTGCGTTATGCCTCCTGCTTAGGACACAAGCAGACATGATTGGTCGCCCAGCGAGGGAGCCCAAGTATTTGCAGAAACAAGTGGGTAAATGACCGGCCGCTTGGCATGGGTCTGAACCATCCTAGCGGAAGACTTGGCCTGATTCCATTCATGACAGTTGCGGCGTAGCAGTTGGCGAGCCGGGTCATACTCCCGAAGTGCGAAGGCGTGGTGCGCGCTGCTCAGGGGTTGATCTCTGCCATATCTGTCACATTTTCTTGGGCGGCTCTGCCAGTTTGGATGCTGACGCAGAGCTTGTTCGATGGAGCCGCCGTCAATCAGGAAAGATCAACGTTCGCCTGTCCACGTCCAGGCCGCCAAGGGCTCGCTCTCTCGGGAGCTTCCAGATCTGCGCCGCAACAGCACTTGCAGATCGATCGTGAGGTTGCTGAGCCTGCTGCTATTATTTTCTCTGGAAATGCACTTGCAATTGGCAGCAAGCGGTCCGGCAGGCAGCCATTCCGCATCAAATCCATAATTGTATGTGTACTCATCTCTTGTGCCTCACAAAAGGTGGGACAGGTAAACACCGGCCGCTCCAATTGCCCATGGCACATGGCGCTTGATGGTGCCAGGGTCTCAAGGCACCAAATCACCCCTCCAAAAGCCTCTGCCCTAGTGGGGCTCAGTATCCTCCGAAGGGCTCGGTTTGGATCCATTTCCGAAGCGACGTTAACCCAATTCTATATTTCCCCGAGCATATTGGGTGTATGTCATGGCTGAGAAATTTCATGATATGATCTGATACTATGACCGGCCAGTCTGTGCTTCTTTTTATTCCCGCTATTGAAGCTTGCGCCGCTTGTCTGTCCAGCAAAAAGATCCATTGTGAATTTTCCCATCATTACTCGCGCGAATGTTGAACACGGAGCCGTCGCCAGGCCATGGCTCACTAACATGTGCTTCTTTCCATTCAGCTCAGTCGTCCGGCACCCCGGGTATCTTAGCTGCCTGAATACGATACAAGTGTCAAAGTGAGCTGAGCTGTCAAGATCTGTGGCGTTTGCGTTGCGCAAGCCACCGATCCTTATCTGTCTTCTTTGAGCTTCCAACTTGCAAGAATTATTTTCCTACCAACCAATGATTCCCATTCGCAATTGACACATCGCACAAACAATTAGAAGTGGAAATGAATCGCAATGCGCGAACACTTGTGCTGGGATAGGCTACAAACGAGTCCACGAAATGATAGCCGCTTTCGGGCCCGTTGACGTGAGCAACCGTGCTCATGTTTAGCGACCGCCATCGTGCAACGTTTAATCAACTCAGTTTTTAAGCATGACCTTGGAGCGAAAAATAAAGCAACAGTATGGGATCCGCTAGTTGACCAGTTTCTTATTTTTTTTTGAACCGGACTTTGGGTTGGTTTTTGGCCTAGCTCGTGGACTTTCAGCCCGGCTCCACCACACGATCATGTTTGGGAGGAATGAAGCCTTGGCGCCTTCGGCTGTCTGTACCTGCAGATGGGCCCTGGCTGCCACCGTATCATGCTTTGCGGGTAATCACAATAAGTGGATGGAGCTATGAGACTATTGATGCTCGATTGCGGCACAGGATTCTGACTTTCACACAGCCATTCGGCGAGCTGCTTTGGGTCACTCATCAGTCTTATGACGAGAAGCATGACGACGACTGGTATAAACTTCCGCGGATCGCACAATCAATCACGGTGTCCTTTGAACTGAACTTGAGACCTCGCTCAATTGTTGTTCATGATGATAGTGAGACAAAGAGATTTCCAAAATATCTTGAGTATTAGCACCGTGGAATGCATCCGCCCTTCGACGATAAGACGACGGTGGCCAAGTGGAGGCAACCGTAGGTCACACCGTAGCCCGGCGTTGGACCGACGGCTATCTGCGCCTGAGTTATGATCAGGTCATAGGATTTGCTTCCTTCAAACTAGTAATGCCAAGAAGGAACGAGTGTCGGTCATGATTCGGGTAGTAATATTTCAGTGAACTTGTCAATGTAGTTCAGGATATCGAGCAGGCGATCTCATTTCGGACTGCACTTAGGTCATTGAAGACACGGTCTGTCCGTATGTATTACGGCTGAGTAGACAATTTTGCGAATAAAATTTATACTGAAGAGCATTGGTTGAAATGTTTTCCTGAAGTCACGGTCGCGAATTCGCAAATGAGAATATGACGATCAGTGTAACAAAAAACTACTCCCGCGGTATCGGTCACGGGTGTGTCAAAGAAATGAGTTTGACCTTGCAAGACCACTCTCCAATTGCAAAACTTGGTGGGCTTCTCTGAGAGAGACTGGAGGTTCATTCATTTTCTTGTGAGTTATCCTTTCGATTACACTCTTTTGACTCTCCAACTTTGACGACATTTATTCGCTTGCGACACCTCCAAGGGCATTCAAAGGTCGAGGAATGATTAGCTCAATGTGGAAACACTCATTCCAGTCACACGGAAAAGAAGGTTATCTGTTAAAATCATGCCAATCAGGGGGGAAAGGTGTACGTACATTGCTACATGGGCTACCTGCATGGCTGGACTGCGATCCGGCCCAGGCGATCGCATGTATCCAACTTGCAAGAGAGTACACAGACGGACGGGCAGACAGCAAGGGCTAACAAGAACTCGCTTTCGGGGTTTCAAGGAATGCTGTTATCCATGCTTGCCGTAATTTACATCACGTCTGTTTGTCCAAGCACTCAGAACAAGGTATGATCAATGTTCCGTCTACTCGTAAAAATCCAATTTCATTCGATCTTCATCTCGTCTAAAATCCATCTTTCAAAGATAATCTCTAATTTATTTACGCTATTTCATTTCCAAAGCTCTGCAAAATTCCTGCCTTATGCTGTGTCCAAAACGACCACTTCCGCATCCGCCTCACCCACGCTCTCCACTGACAACTTGTCTCCGGCAAAGACACCCTCGACAAACGCACCGTCACCTTCACTCAGGACGTCGTCCCTTCCATCCAGACGGACCTTGGCCTTGCCACCCTTGGTCATGGGCACGTGAATGTAGACCTTGCGCTTGTTGCTCTCGCCGGCCTTGCCGCCCACGATCCACTCAAACTTGCTCTCGGGCGCGATGATACCGGCGGCCATGACGAGGTCGGCGTGAATGGGAATGGTCTCGGGGATGGTGGGCTCGGCCTTCTTCTCCTCGTCGGCGGTGGCGTCGGGCCCGCCCTTGAGGGGGCTCAGGATGGGCACGAACCCTTGCTTCTTGTCCTCGTCGGCAAAGTGGCGCGTGTGGTAGCGGGGCGTCAGGCCGCGCCTCCAGGGCATGGCCCAGATCTGCAGGAAGTGGACCGTGTCCCGGGTGTGCTCGTTGAACTCGGAGTGCGCGATGCCCGTGCCGCCCGTGGTGAACTGCACGTCACCCCGGTGCATGCGGTAGAACTTGTCCGACTGCCCGCCCTCGCTGCCCTTGCGCAGCATGCTGTCCCGGTGCGTGAGCTCGCCAGACAGGATGTAGCTGAAGATTTCAAAGTCCCGATGCGGGTGCGTGGGGAAGCCCGTGTTGGGCTTGACCCGGTCCTCGTTGAGCACCCGCAGGTTACCAAAGTTCATAAAGTCTGGGTTGTACCAGTCGGCGAACGAGAAACTGTGATAGGTGTTGAGCCATCCATGGTCGGAGTGGCCTCGGGCACCCGAGCGGTGCGGGACAATCTTTGCGTGAGCGAGTGCCTTTGACATTGTGTTTTTCACAGCGTTCATTGACTGCTGGATATTCTGATCCACAGAGTCGATTGTTGGCTCCAAAGCTGGAACAGTGGTTGTACGCGTGTTGATATCTTGTGGTTCAGAAGTAGAACCAAAAGAGGTATTGTTTGATACTATATCCAAGATGGATGTCACTAGTGACTGGTGATTGTATAAGAGGATTGCAATTGAAATGACCAGAATCGACGACAAGATGGCTAGTCGGGGCATATATAGATATAAAAGAACAGCTTCTAGAAGCCGCGAATCTCAAGAGAAGGGATGACAGATGATTAAAAAGGATCAGGTAATTCGAGAATTCAGGGAGTACCGAGATCTTTTATTATGACTTGGCATTCTGTATGGTTGGTGATGGTTTTCTACCCAATGACGAGTATTGCTTATGAGCGATTAGCTCATGCTGATTGAGACGATTCTGCCCCACTGCGGCTCAGGAACAGGCCAATAATGTGTACGCTGACAGATGCCGTACATCTCCACCGATCTGCTTAGCGACGCTTGCCTGATTGCCGTCCGACCACTGGAGTCCAGTTTGGAGGGATACATGTTTTTCTATAATATTCCATTGATAGCATTCCTGCAAGTAACATGATAGAAGAAGGTGCAGACGGTTCTTGATATAATCTCGTCTTCAGATGGCATTGGCACATTGTTGTCGAGTTGTGCGC
This sequence comes from Neopestalotiopsis clavispora, assembly GCA_014621435.1. NCBI lineage: Eukaryota > Fungi > Ascomycota > Sordariomycetes > Amphisphaeriales > Sporocadaceae > Neopestalotiopsis > Neopestalotiopsis clavispora. Next base: position 291,788 of record JAANBA010000018.1, read on the forward strand.
GTCGCATTTTCGGCAATTCGGAAAGTCACTGAGGATTGTGCAGCTTTGGCCTAAGCAGGCGCAAAGCGTACATAGCTCGACGCCAGACGCATCAGTCAGCCGATGACTAAGGTGCCGTGAGGTCCCATGGGGTTTGTGGTTCGCGGACACCCATGCTTTATCTCAAAGTAGTCGATATTTGGCAGTATTCATAGCTCGTTGCCGCATATCATACTGTATTCTAACACACCTGCCCAAACACTGATGTCGAAAATTAATACCTACCAGCGTGACTCGTTTGTTGTGTCTTTCTTGTGGAAGATGCGCGACTTTGATGCAGCTTAGATCATTCAATAGGGCCTAGAAAGCGGTATCGGCTTCGATCGGCATAGCACTTGTTACGCCGTTGGTCCCTAATAAGAATTTTCTGTTTGCAATATTCGCAACAGACAGTGTATACATTGGCAATATTATGCGCGATCCTACCTCTACATCTAGAATAATACTACTACTTCATATCGCGAATGATATTGAATAAACAGATCAAGTGGAAATACAATATTGCTACAAATTTGCAGAGGCAGATGGTTTATTTTTCCTAGATTAGAGACCGGTCGCGGAATCATGGAGGAGACAGCATGCAGTGTGAAAGCCCTGTGAGATACTGGCCAATTAAAGACGTGGGATTTCTCCAAAATCGAACCCCACCAAGGCTTCTCCTCCACTTTTATTTTTTTTTCTTCCTTCCTACTTGAAGGCCGTCGCCTCCGACTCCAAAACTTACCCAGTCCAACAAGCTAGAGAAACAATGTCAGACTCGTGCCTCTTCGATTTTTCTGCATTCAGTGCGTCTGCACTCTCTTGGCAGGGCGTCAAATTCAAGCTCCAAAACGGTCCCTGAACCAGCCCAGATTGGATTTTCTTCACAAGTCCCCTCAACGATACAAAGGCCAACCAGACCCCCACCCTTCCGGTTTCCACCCCTCCGTTGAGCCCTGTGAGGTTTCGCCCTACCTTATCCTTATCATTGAGGCTCGTTTTTTTGCCTCAGTCTCCGGATACCCTGAGCAACATTGCGTAGCCGTGTCGACTCCTTCATCTGGATATCCGTCACTCCTAGCAATTCAAGGCTTATTCTCCAAGTCTTCCAAGGTGAGTCAAGCAACCAACTTTTCGTTCTCTCGCTGCCTCCACACCCCACATTGGCATCATCTTTGCCCTGTTTATCTGTGACGTTCTTGCTTCGAGCATGCAGCAAGACGTACTCAGGTAACAGAGCGACGAGCCAAATCACACTGGCATTGTAGCCCGTTCTTGTACTTGTCAAGAGCGTGGCGCCAATGTTCTTGTTTTGTTGTTATATGATGAGTACTTTTTTATCAAATGTTCGACTGCCTAGCATACGCTGCGGATACACTATTCACACTCTGATCAACATACCTATACCAATCTTTGATGGCTTTCAGCATTATGTCTTGCGATCCATGAGCTAACCATGTCTTGGAATCAATAGTAGCCAAAATGTGTGGTATCCTTGCGCTCATCCTGGGACACATCGGCGACAACCCGATCGCACCCTGCAGAGCCGCAGCAGATGTTCACAATGCGCTCTACTTTCTGCAACATCGAGGTACTACATTCGTATCCTGCTCTAGCTTGGGCTCCAATACTCATACAATATGAACAGGACAAGATGCGTGTGGAATCGCAACTTGCGCGGCAGGAGGTCGAGTGTACCAGTGCAAGGGCAACGGAATGGCCGCCGACGTGTTCAAGTCGGGAAACCGCGTGCAGGATCTGCCCGGTTCCATGGCTATCGGCCACCTGAGATACCCAACCGCCGGTACATCATCGTCCGCCGAGGCTCAGCCGTTCTACGTGAACAGCCCCTACGGCATCGTCTTCGCCCACAATGGAAACCTCATCAACGCGCGAGAGCTGCGTGAGTTTCTTGACAAGGAGGCACACAGACACATCAACACCGACAGTGATAGCGAGCTCATGTTGAACATTTTTGCCAATGAACTCAATGAAACTGGCAAGGCCAGAGTCAACTACGAAGATATCTTCGCAGCGCTCAGCCGCATGTATGCCCGCTGCAAGGGAGGATGGGCATGCACCGCCATGATCGCCGGTTACGGCATCCTCGCTTTCCGTGACTCCAACGGTATTCGACCCTTGGTCTTGGGCGAGCGGCAATCAGACACCCTGCCCGGAGCCATGGACTACATGCTGGCATCGGAATCCATCGCTCTGAGACAGCTTGGCTTTACCAACATTCGTGATATCAAGCCTGGTGAGGCTGTCTTTTTGGGCAAGGGCAAGGAACCCGTCTTCCGTCAGGTTGAGGAGCCAAAGTCCTATAGCCCTGATATCTTTGAATACGTCTACTTTGCACGACCTGACACCACCATTGATGGCATCAACGTGCACAAGAGCAGGCAGCAGATGGGCTACAAGCTCGCAGACAAGATTCGGGCGATCCTGGGCGAAGAGGGCATTGCTGAAATCGATGCTGTTATTCCTATCCCGGAGACTGCCAACACGTCTGCCGCCTCCGTCGCAGAGAGCTTGAGGAAACCCTATTCTCAAGGGTTTGTCAAGAACCGTTACGTTTTCCGCACTTTTATTATGCCAGGCCAGAGCCAACGGCAAAAGGGCGTTCGCAGAAAGCTCAGCGCAATTGAATCAGAGTTTGAAGGACGTTGCGTCCTTCTGGTGGATGACAGTATCGTGCGAGGCACAACCAGCAAGGAAATTGTCGTCATGGCAAGAGAAGCTGGTGCAAAGAAGGTCATCTTTGCATCCTGTGCCCCGCCCATCACACATCCTCACATCTTTGGTATCGATTTGGCTAGCCCTGCTGAGTTGATTGCCACAGACCGCGACAGACATGCTGTTGCCAAGATCATTGGTGCCGACGATGTCGTCTATCAAGATTTGGCTGACCTGAAGGCTGCTTGTGCGGAATGCTCACCCGAGCATGGCCCCAAGGAGTTCGAGGTCGGTGTCTTCTGTGGTAGCTATGTGACACCCGTGCCCGAGGGATACTTTGATCATCTCTTGGAGCTTCGAGGAAACAAGAAGAAGCCGGTCGGTGCAGCATCTTATTCCAACCCGCAGACCGTAGCAAGCAGCGGTCCTTCCCTCGGCAACGGCGCTGGTCCCAATGGCGAGACTGCTCAGAACCTCGAGCAGCTTCGTGCCACGATTGCATCTCCAGTGCAGCGGGAGGACATTAGCCTTCACAACGTTGCATCGCAATAGAATAGGCGTCAGGACATTCATTTTCTATAGAAAGGCTTGGTGACTATCATTGCCGCGGATTTTGTGAATAGACAGCACTGGGATCTCTTGAGGTCGACATGAATCCATAAACATAAGCAAGAAAAAAAAACAATTTCTTTCCAACAAACGTGCATCTGATTGTGTTCCATGTGAAATGCCAAGACTTTGGTTAGTGACTCTTTCTGCCAATTGCCGCGTTGTCAGGTACCAAAACTCCGGGCCTCTGGGGAAAGACTCCGTCGGTTAGACCCGCTACCGAAGTCCCCCAATCAGTGATCCATGCCCAATAGGTATGCCCAGACCCAGGGGGAACCGAACCTCGGCAAAATTTCAGCTGTCAAACAACTTCATGCTGCCATACACGTCCATTTTAAGACGCGCACAGCTGGCCCTTCCTGCATCAGAGTATATCCAAAAGCGTCATCAGACAGATCCTGGCATTGAATTTGTAACCCACCATCCCATCTCAACGCTGTACGGTATTATTCTGCAGCTATTGGGAGTGAACAAAGAGAGACGTGGTCGAAATCTAGACACCAGCCTAATCGAGGGCGACACCTGAACTATGGCAGGCCGCGCGACCTTGATCAAGGCCCCTGAGCTGGACTCTAGCAAGGCTCTGATCGAAAACGCCCTTGAGTTGACGGATTTGAGCATTATTGGACCAGTAAGACGAAACTCCATCTTTACATTTGCGTGATATAGTAGTTACATATCTGCTAAAACTTCAATATGTAGGACATTTTTACAAATACCAGAGAATTATGGCATCCGCCAGGGGCTAGGGGTATATACGGCGGCGCTGTCATTGCGCAGACCTTGGCGGTATGTATGACCATGAGGCAGTCCTCGTCCATTCCCTGGCAAAGGCAATTTCAATAACACCCTGTGTCTTTTTTTCGCGTCTATTTGCAGGCAGCCCAGCGTACCGTACCTTCAGACTTTGTGGTACACTCGTATCACTGCTACTTTGTGCTGGCCGGCGACTCGACGGTGCCCATCCTGTACCACGTGGAGCGGGTGCGCGACGGCAAGTCCTTCTGCACCCGCACGGTGCAGGCGCGGCAGCGCGGCCGGGCCATCTTCACCGTCACCATGTCCTTCACCAAGGACATGGGCGAGGAGGTGGCCAGCCGCGAGGTGCACCACGCCGTGGCCATGCCCGCCGGG